>APFE031374939.1:70743-88528 GCA_000404065.3 Pinus taeda
ATTTTGTTGTTATTACACATTTTTATGATAAAAAGAGGGAGGCTCAGTACTCCTTAAGAGCAGGGATGGTGGAAGAAGTTGAACATGTCAATAGAAAAAAAACAATATACCCATAATCTCATTTATTACAGACAGAGAAGATTATAACTAGGCAGGATGGAACCATCATGGTATTAAGATGATCAATTAGTATCATGTACAGCGGAAAACAATGCAGTAAAGTAATATATAAATAATTGTGTCCCTTTTGAAAATAAACTATCATCAAGGAGTTGTCCTATTAAATATCATAACGTGAATGATATTAACTCGCTTCAATAGAATCCATAATTCTTTTTCGCATAAAAATAGTGTACTTCATGCCATGAAAGGGAATCAGTAAAATGTGGTTGAGATGAACTAAGGATAATTCCATAAGAGGAAGGAAGGGTTGCTCTCGAAAATACTCCCAAAGTGTTGCTCTTTTGAAGGAACAACAAAAACACTCAAAAAGTGGTGTTCCGTGTAGGGAACAGCAAAGGAAATGCACACCAAAAGACAAAAATACACACGAAAAAGGTGTTGTTCCATGTAGGGAACAACGAAAAAATGCATGTGAAAAAGTGTTGTTCCTTAAGAGGAACAAAAAAAAAAAAATGTGAAAATGTTGTTCCTTTGAAAAGGAACAACAAAAATGTGAAAATGTTGTTCATTTGGAAATGAACAGCAAAAATGTGAAAGTGCAGAAGTGTTGTTCCATTCGGAAAGGAACAGCAAAACGTGAAAGTGCAGAAGTGTTGTTCCATTCGGAAAGGAACAACAAAAAGTGAAAGTGCAGAAGTGTTGTTCCATTCAGAAAGGAACAACAAAAAGTGAAAGTGCAGAGATGTTGTTCCATTTGGAAAGGAACAACAAAAAGTGAAAGTGCAGAAGTGTTGTTCCATTCGGAAAGGAACAACAAATCGTGAGCAGAAGTGTTGTTCCATTCGGAAAGGAACAACAAAAAGTGAAAGTGCAGAAGTGTTGCTCCATTCAGAAAGGAACAACAAAACGTGAAATAGGAACATCAAAATGAACCATGGAAAAAGAACAGCAAAATGAACAGTGAGAAAAGAACAACAAAATGAACCGTGGAAAAAGAACAGCAAAATGAACAGTGAGAAAAGAACAACAAAATGAACCGTGAAAAAGGAACAACAAAATGAACCGTGACCCAAAAGGTGTTGTTCCTTAAACGAAAATGTTGTCCCTTTGAAAAAGGAACAACAGAAACGACAAAAGTGCACAGAAATGTTGTCCCTTCAGAAAAGGAACAGCAAAATGCACAATCTTAAAATGCAAGCATGCAAAGAATGAATTAGTTGTTCATTGTATTGATGCTGAGGATGGGTTACAGTTTGGATGAAGCAACACTTGAAATACAAAATATAAGAGAAATTAGAAAAGAAACAACATTTTATTTAAAAAACAGTATGTAAATAAGTAAATTAAGTTACAACAGCTATGATATTATGTAAAAAAAAATGATCTCTTTGAAAAATGTTTTGGCAGCAATGACAAGATATGAATCTTCAAATGGAAATCAATTATTCATTTCTTCTATTATGAATCCATTGAGTAATGAGTTGGATGAAATTCCCTTGTTTTATTAAAATTTCTTTCAAGAATCACTCGTCCATAAATTGACCTTCTTTATTTTCATAGGACCTGCAAAAAAACAAGTGTCTACCTGCAATAAAACATTAAATCATGGAGAAAGAGAGGTGATCGGGCTCCCCTAATCCAAGAATTATGTAAAAAACAACAATTAGTTACTCTGTATAACAAATCCACTGAGAAAATAACAAAGTAAGATTTATTTGTCACCTGTGGGAGAGCAGTGGCCAATCATGCTAACTTGCAGTGTTTTAATCACAACTTCTTTGTTTTTCATCCAAATTGAGTGATTCCAAAGCCAGATGAAAGCTAATTCAAAGGTGTATCTCCAATAGATATATGTTTTAAAAATTCAATGATATGATATGTCAATTTTAGTTAGAACAACCTGCATAACATAGTCATTTTCGATTACCCAATTTAGACCAACGATTGATATTTCAAGCATAAATTTTGCGTTTGATGTCGGATTTGAATGATTCAAATTGGAAATGAAAGTAGATTCATTTATGTATCTCCAATAGAAACAGGTTTTGAAGAAAAGAAGAATTTGTAGGTCAAATACTGCAAGGAACAGCCGGAAAGACAAAGTTTTAAGGGTGCTGATTTACGATAGACAGTCAGTATTTTGATCATAACTTCCCCATACGATATCGAAAATGAGTGATTCTAATTGCTTTGTAAACTAGATTCATAGGGGAATATAACATAGAAACATGTTTTAAAAATTCATTCATTTAGGCCTCCAAAAACCAACTGGCCCAACTCTGTTCCTTAGCTGCCCGCTAGACACCCTGTCAATGTTGTGGTTTTATCGTTTTTCGTTTCAAATCCAAATTGAGTGATTCAAATTGGGTTGGAAAGTAGACATAAATATTTACTTAGGATAGAAACAGTTTTTAAAAATATTCTCTTTTTGTCCCTCAAAACATGACTGTCCCGACTGTTTTTACAAAAAGTTCATCAAGCTCGCAAGCCAAAAAATATGATATTCAAGCATTTTTTCAAATTGGCGATAAAAATGAAAATGAGTGTTTTTAGAACTATTATTTCCATTATAAATAATATACATACACAAATGAATTGCAACATTTATCACCGATGTTTATTTCGATAGCATGTTGCAACAACTAGTTTTACATAAAAACAAAACAAAATGCATTTATTTATTCCCTTATTTATTTTATTTTCTACACTAATCTATTTTGATTTGAAAAATGAATGTGACTACGTATATGAGTACTTCCAGTGGAGCCATTTTTGAAATAAGGCTTCACGTATGCACATACCCATATTTGAAAAATGCATCTTAATGAATATTAGGGTATGAGAAGCCAACTTCCCTTGAAAAAATGGTATAAAAAATTGTTGAAGTATGGAGTGATGCTGCAAACAAATGATGGAGTGAAACAAATCTTCAATATATCCTTTACTTTGTTGATTTCCCATAGCCATCATATCATGAAGTTCTTGAGCTTTTAAAATGACTTGTTGATGCAAACTAAAAGAAACTTCATTTTTTCCATAGCTTCTACAATTTTTGAATTTGAAACATTCTGAATCTCATTCTAAGTTTTCTCTAATGGTGCATGTGAGATAGAATGGGCGGGAAGGGTGGGGAAATTTTGCAGTTCAACATTGTAAGCATGTTGTACTAGTTTATTGTGGTGAGGGTGTGGAATTAGTTGAGCAGGAAATTGTGTATGGAATGGAGCATTGTGATGATGTGGTTGGTTGGGTTGAGTGGATGAATTTGGTATGCAAGCAGGATGTTGTGGAAGAGCTAGTGAAAAATATGGAGAATATGTTTGTGCTACAAGATGAGGGAGAGTAGTCATGCCATCATAAGGTGAACCATGCCCAACTTGTAGACAAGATTGGTGGTTATATTGAGATTGACATGGCTGCCCTAACACATTAGTATTCCATAATTGATTATGCAAGTAAGAGAATGAAGAGGAAGTGTTTTGAACCATACCTATTGACCTTGTTGCATCTTCCCCATCTCTTTGATATGCCACTTCCAAATTAGATAAGGAAGAACAACCATCTATGGTATGCTCCTTTCAGCCATGAGGGCAAAACACTTCATCAAATTCTTCATTTTTATGAACCTGCAAAACATCCAATTTTTCATTTAGAGAGCTAATGAAATCAACTTTAAAATTTTCAAATAAAGCATTGATTTCAGCTCTTATGTCTCCTATTCTTGTAGCAGATTTGGAAAAGAAATAACAAGCATCTTTAGAATTCTTACCAACCTTGGAGATTCCTCTTGAATACCTTATGCACAATTCACAAACATCATCATATGACAACTGAAAAACATCACCTTTTCCTATCAAATTTAAGATTTTTAAAAATTCATCTTTGATTCCTTTAAGGAGTGTTTTTAAGATCTCTTTCTCCAAATACTTATGTTTTGATTTTTGAAGGTTGTATTGAAATCGATCCACATAGTCCTCCAAGTTTTCATGTTCCCCTTCTATCATAGCGAAAATATCTTCATCGGCTTTACAATAGTCTTGGTACTTCTTCAAGAATATGTTCTTCATGTCCTCCCATGTTTGGATAAAATTCCCACCTAGGCTCATGAACCATCAGAGAGCTACTCCTTTTAGAGTAAGAGGAAACACTTCCAATCTTTGATCATTAGTACAATAATCATATCTTCTACAAAGTATTTCGAATTCAAATAAGAATGTATCTGGATATTAATTTGTCAAGCCATGAAAATTTGGTAGAGAAGATGGGGGAATTATGTGCATTTGTGTCACTCTTCCTAGATCTTTGATAGGAAATTCACAAGTAGAAATGTGAGCCATTTCTTACCATAATAGAAGATGTTCTTCATGTGTTTCTTTGAGGCTCCTTCTTCAAATGTTCCTATCAATCGGTTAGTGAAATGGGTGGTGCTTACATCACCACTTGAGTGAAATCATGAGATTTGTTTTTTGAAAATTTCTATTTTTTTTTAGTCATTCACACAAAAATTCAAACATTTACCCTAAGTTCATTAACAATTCTGTTGGAAAGCGGGCGGGGGAGCAGGGCTTTTACATGCTCCGTACGCAAGTTCTTACCTTCCATTTTTAATACCCAATTCTTTCCTAACAGGCACTCATCAGATGCACACTACTCTTTAAGAATGGCTACACTCTCCCCAGCAACGACGCCAAAATGTTGAGCGATAAAATGGTGTCTTTTTAACTCCTAATTACCTTCACATTAATTGTCAACCCAGGGACGACTTTTTATTTCAAGAGTGTACTCAGTCTGAGGCGGCTATTTATTCAAGAGTAATGTTTTGCAGTATAGTGCTTAAAATCCAAAAGTAAATGAATGTTTGAAAAAGAAATAAACATAAACTCAAATGCTCTGAAATCCAATTATTCACTTAGCAAACATCAATTGAGGATACAGTAGCAATAACTCATTCCTCCAGAGATTTATACAATTGAAATCAAACTAGGACAAGACAATCAATCTGAGAATGAGGAAGTAGTAACCCATGTTCTCTACAATTGGCAGCCCTATATTAAAGCAATTAAAAAGGAAATAGAATTTAAACTAAAGCTGTTATTGAAAGTAAATTAGGAAAACTCTTTAAAAGCAAACTCTTGCAATTAACCAACATAAATGAACAACAAAGTAAATGGGCAGCAAGCTATAATTAAAGGAATCCGAACGACAAAATCTAATTAATGGAAACAATAACAGAAAAGCCAAATTAATAGCAATCTGTAATGAATAGCAAAACCTAGTCTAAGGAAATAAATGTAGGAATCGTATCCTACAGGAATCAAATGGCAATCCCCTATCTTTAAAGATGAATCAAATAGCACACGGTAAATAGAACAACACTGATTAATGATAGAATATGGAACAATGCTTGAAAGCCAAATACAAATGCATAATAACTTAACACATGGCACACCTTAATAGTAATCTGATCTGGTAATCCAATTATCAGTCTTATAAATAATACGATTGTCTTTTTAGAATGGAACAACAATGTTTATAAGTTCAACAATCGTAAGGAAATATAATTTCCAAGATGAATTCAGTAATACCAATGGTCAAATGTTACAACATAGATATTCTATAATTGATCAGCAACGGTATCCTGTAAAAACCATTTATATCAGCACTTAAAGAAACAGCAATGCGTTGCAAAATCGATATGATATTTCTGTCTCAGAAAATGAGATTACGTGACAGAGTTGTGATGTAAAATAATAGAACATACCAGATTACCAAAGATAAGCAAAACCACGCATAAACCAAAAAGATAATATACAGCAGCAGCAGCAGCGTACTCCACCAGAGGCTGGGCCCTTAGCCGCCAGCGGACGCTGCTAGGTTACTTCAGATGAAAAGAATGAACAGTAACTCCCAAATCATATATTAATCATCAAATTGTGAAATCATTACAACAACAAAAGCTTGAGAATTACAATGGTAATGCAACAATCTCATTTTCCTCCTATTCTATCCTATCATGAATTATCCATCATCATTCTTGAATCTCTAAGTCTGAATCGTCAATTCTCCATCTCTAAATTCATCATCCCTCTCTAAATTAATCATCCCCCTCTCTGATCTTTGCTTTCATTTAAATAAAGAGATCAGAGAGCAGTTACAAAAGAGATAATTACAACATGATTTCTATTGCAAAATTGGATTGATTCTAACCAATTGATCAACAAAAAAATATATTTCCATCCATCTTTCAACAAGAGCAAGGTGAATTTGGCTTTGCAGCTGAGATTTGAAGGACGACTGCAACAACAAATCTGAGAAAATCATGCTCAAAGAACCATGCGTTTCTCTCAGTACAGGCCGAATTTGGGCAAACTGTTCATTCTCAAAATTAATTGGGTCCGTTTTGGACAAAACCCATGTTCCGGATTTTCTAGATTCGTCTTCATTTTCTCATAATCTCAACCACAAAACTGTCACTCCTTATTCCAGCGAATTTCTGAGTTGGCACTTTTAATAATCAAATCTTCAATCTGGAAATTACCTTGGAGGCTAAAAATGGTGAATAATGTTACAACCAATTTATTAAAACTATCATTGATAAAATCATGCATAATCATAAATTTATTAGAAATAAAGGAGAATAAATAATATTCATTCATAAGAGCATAAATCATCGTAAAATAGAATTATGATAAATTATGACAAATGACGTGATGAAGAATGGTAGAAATGGTTGGAATAAGCGTTCACAAGTGATAATAATAATGGCATATTAATGGTCCAACAGCCGTGCTTACCTTTTTCCTCATTCCTTGCATCCCACTTCAGCACCACATCATCCAACTGAAATTTGTCCACCTTTGCTTTTCTGTCATAAATTTTCTTAATCTTCTCCTGCAACTTGGATGTGTTCTGAAAGACTTCTTCTCTGGTCTGCTGCAAGTGGACCATTTGATTCAACCTTCTCTGCATAGGATCATCTTCACTGTCGGGCTCCTGAAGAAGTTTGACTACCGGGGCTGCGAGAGAGGTAGGAAACACTGTATCAACTCCATAAACAAGCTCAAAAGGGGAAGTACCAATGGATTTCTTCTAACTGACCGATCTGCCCAAAGTGCATTGGCCAACCTCTTATGCCACCTCTTCTTGTTTATTTCCAGCAGCTTCTTGATGATGTTGACCAATGATTTATTCAAAGACTCCGCCAATCCATTGCCTTGCGGATGATAGGCGGTTGAGTGACCCAAAATGATGTGATATTTATGACAAAATTCTACCATCCTTTTTTATTTGAAAGTTGTTGTGTTATCAGTGATCAACTTATTCGGGCAACCAAAGCGAGACAAGATGTTATTTTCAAGGAATGAAATAATTACCGCATTTGTAGCTTGTCTGGTGGGAATTGATTCGATCCATTTTGTGAAATAATCTGTCGCTGTGAGGATCCATCTATGCTGACCACAAGAAGCGGGATGAATTTCACCAATGAAATCCAACCCCCAATGCTGAAGAGGGGCACTCACTTCAATGGGCTTGAGTGGTAAAGGCTGTAACTTTTGCCTTCCTTTGAAAATCTGACACTTATGACAGCTCTTGACCATTTTATATACATCAGCAAACAATGTCGGCCAGTAGTATCCTGCTCTCAGGACTTTATTTGCTGTTGATTTCCAAAAAAGGCGACCGCCATAGTCTCCCTCGTGGCAATCCTCCATGAATTTTTTTTCTTCTTTTTCCACCAAGCAATTTAATAGAACGCCACCGGGGTCTTTCCAATAAAGTGTAGAATTTAGAATGCAAAACTTGGCAGCCTTCAATTCGAGTGTTCTAGCTTTGTTTCTAGTCATGCTGGGCGGTGGTGACAAATTTTTAAGCACATATATGATATTTGAATACCACGGATAAAGAGCAAACATTTCAGATACCTGAATTGATGAACCTTCCCCATTCTCATCGTACATAACAACGATTAGATTTATGTCTAAGCCGTGCATGTTTGATTCGGCCATTAACTTTGCCAATCCCTGTCCTTTAACAAGCTTTGTGGGCTTTATTTCCACATCATATTCCAACAAAGCTGCAATCTACCTGCCTTGTCTTCCTTTTGGATCTGTCTGCACTAAAACATCTTTGACAGCAACGTTAGGAACATAAGCCAAAATATGAGAATGCAGAATATACACCCGAAAATCTTTCAATGCTTTCACAAGTGCGAGGGCTTGTTTCTCAATGATATTGTATTTTAAGGCTGCATCTCTTATAGCTCTGCTGAAGAATGCAATGGGTCTTTCATTATCATCCCTTTTCTGCAATAACACAGCTGCCATAGTATGCTTCGAAGCAAATGAAAACAATATGAAATCTTGAGTGTAGTCCGAGCTGACTAGAACTGGAGCTGAAGAAAGAGCCAATTTGACTACATTGAAATATTTTATAGCCTCCTTCGTCCATTTCACTTTGATGTCCTTATTAAGCATGTTTGTAATCTCTCTTAGGTGCTCAGCAAGATTAGGTACAAAGCGGCGTAGAAAATTCATTTTACCATTGAAAGATTGAATCTCTTTCTTATTCCGGGGCAGATCAATTTGCTGAATTGCTTGTACATGCACTGGGTCAATATGAATGCCATCTTTTGAGATAATGTGCTCGAGTAATTTTCCTTCCTCCATGGCAAACAAGCTCTTTTTCGGATTCAGTGACAAGCCATATTTTCTGCACTTTTGAAAGACAATTTTTAGATGGTACATGTGTTCTTCATCATGTTAGCACCTAAATCTGCCTTAGGCTGAAGGAAGGCAAAATTCAGGGTAACCACAAACCACGCTCAGTCTGGTAGCTAGCCCTACCAGAACAGGAGAGGGCTCTCTTCGAGTCACATTCAGTGAATAGATAAACGAAAAGGCCTGAGATGACTTACAGTGAACTATTTATCTTAGGCTAGTAAGTGAATATGAATACAAGGAGTGCTTTTTATGAATGACTATGTTTCTGGGATGTTATGGGACCACTGGACCTCAATGAATAGAGAACTTAATACAAAGGCATGGATTATTTCATGAGGCAAGGTAGGCGGAAAGCCTAGAAATTTAGTTTTTAGATAGTGTGGAATGGAGAGATTGATTAAGAGGGTGAAAATGGCATGGACAACATGAATCCTTTTCAACAGAAGAAATGAACACTTAACATGAAATTTTCCCACAGGCAGAGCAATAAAATTGAATTCTACCTTAGCTAACTTAGAAAATTTCAATGGAAATGAACATGAAATGAGCTATGAAACGTAAGAGACAAATTTGCTACACTCACAACCACATGAGTCTCATGAAACAGAGCCACTGCCTTTCATTAATCCTCTGTAAAAATATACAATGCAGAAACAAAGTTTCTTTCCCACAGTCTCCCAGAAGTTACAAGCCAACCAACCCTTTGCAAATGGTTTGCATACAATATATAGAATGTGCCATGAAGAGATAGAACGCCTAAGGGTTGGGGAGTTACTCTAATCATTACAAAATGAAGGTGGAGATCCAAACATCAGCTACAGGTGCAGCGCCACAAACATGACAAATGGCTTGGGTGGCCCTTTGCATTCCTTTGCCACTTGGATAATTGACCATCTGGAGTGAAAATACTTAAAAAACCACCTTAGGTGCTGAAAAACTGAAGTGCATATGAGTGGGCCCACTTACAAAAAGTCGGGAAGCAAAATTTCGCGAAATAGAGGCATTCTGGCCCTTTTTCCTATATGCGTCATGCCTTTTTCCTGTATGCGCCATGCCACTTTGAGGCCAGTTTTGAGGCACTTCCCGGAGTCCAAAATGTGCCCAAGTGTTCTCGTTGGAAAGCCTGTCTTGTATAATTTCCAACCCAAGTGAAATTTTTGAATTTGGAGCTCATTTGCCCCTCCAAATCTTCATTCTCCCAAGACTGCTTCCTGTGTGTCAAAATAGGGGCAGTGAGGCCATTTTTGAGTGTTTTGTGCCCTTTTGGTGGCCAAGATATTCTCCAAATTTCTTGCTCCATGTGCCAGTAGTCGTGATTTTGCATGCTAAATCCAAAAATTCAAACCATTTCTCATTTGGAGCTCCCAATCTTACGCGTCGTGCCGGTGGCGCGACGCGTACAGAGAAAAAACCTGTTTTTGTGCCAAAAAATTGTCATGTGACCAAAATTTCCCCAAATTCCTTGAAATTTGGGCTGGAAGTCCTCTATGAAGTGCTATGCTGTGCCAAGGAAGCTTCAGCCAAGATTCAAAGCCGATCTTTCTCTTTTACGTCTTTTGCCTCTTTTGTTGCTTTGCTCAATTTAGCCTTCAAGCTCCTTATTCGGGCCTTTGCGCTCATGTTCCGTGCCCTGTAATGACAAGCCATCTTCCTCAATATGGTCTTGTCCTTGTTTTATTTCTCCAATAGCTTCTCCAAGTGTAGATTGACCCGATCTAACCAAGACTCACGGTCGTTGTTTATCTCTTGCTCCAAGGTAGTGAGCTTGATCCCTCTCTGCTGGGCAGCTTGTCGATTCTCACGGATGCTTTGCAGCTCCATGATCATCTGTTGGTCCTCAAGCTGTTTGTTTCTCTGTTCAAGATACTTGATGACCCATCTAGCCCTCTCGAAATTGAGCATCAAGTCTTTGATCTTCGTGTCCTACTCCTGAATGGTCATCCTAAGTTTGGCATTTTCTGCCTCTGTCTCTTCATCCTAAATGATGATGACATCGGTCTCCTATACACCTGATTGTCCCTCATCATGCACCAGCTCCTTGCCCTTGTCCGATACCTATGTAGTCGATGTCGAAAGCGAGGCCCCTTCCACCCTGGGTGGAGATAACACTCGCTTTGCTGCTGCAAATAAGTTCCTACTGCCTTTTTGATATGTCACCAAAAATGGCATGATCATGGTCTCATGGTGCTCATGCTGATAAGAAGGACCACCCAACTCCTGCTCGGGCTCTGATAGTACCTGTGATGTGATGAAGAAGTCACAGGAGATGAATTCCTCCCAAGCAATGCCTTGCAATCCCAACTGATGATATACCAAAATCCAGATAAGAGCGAAGTGATACACACTATTAAGCTGCTGCTGAGGGGTCTTATGCAACATGAAGGTGTTCATCCTCTCTATATTCCTGCATATGAAAAATGGGAGGTTCATCATCCTCACCCTGGTTAAGTGCATGAGAAAGCATATGTGATAGGCATACAGTCGAGAGAACCTCCCCTCACAGCTGAAGTATTTCATGATCAATCTCATGAGCGGAGCATACTCATTCTTCAAGTATCTGAAGGGAAATACTCTTGTGAGCTCATTCAAGAATCTAGCTTTGATGTAAGGCTCATAGTGTTGCCTTTCCACCTTCTTCTTCTTATGCCAATGCTCCCCAACATTTGGAATACCTGTTGCCATTGATATAACTTCGGGTGTCAAGGTGAAAGTGACCCCGGCCAAGGTAGTCTGACCTCCATGTAGATGAAGCACAGTAAACGGGCCAAGTCATGATGAACTTTGACATTTGTCACCCTTTGACAAAATTCAAAACGTGATAGGTGCTGGAAGGATGACATGGCAAGAGGGCATGCTTGTATCTTGGTGAGGGTAGTGGGTTCATCCCTGACATGTTTGCCACTCTTGTGGTGTCTCCTGGGAGCCTTCTCTTCTGAGGATGAGTCACTCTGTGTCTCCCTCTCATAATCAGACGAATGCTGTGATGACATGACTGCAATATGGATTGTGATTAGGCAGCCCCTTTGATGATGATGGGAGGTTGGGTGCCTTTGAACTATCTGTTACCAAGGGGAACAATTAAACAGGGATTGTTAGGAAGGGAGTGATGAAATGGGGATAGGGTTTATAGGGAGAACTTTGTTAGGGATATGGGAGGAGTTTGGGTATTTTGATGGGATAGGGTTTTGGGGTTTTAATTGAGCAATAGGAGGAGGGGAAAGGGAATATGATTTTGGTTAGTGTTAGGGTGGTGATAATAGGGAAAAAATGACATAGGGGAATAAGGGACAGGGGTAGGGTAGGAAAAATAACCTTGGCAGCAACAACACTGTTACACAACCCTAGCAAAATGATTTTTCTTTGGTGTCTTCTTGTGTTTGCTTTATGGAATGTTTTTGCATTCAATCACCGACAATAACCCACCATATCTTTATCAAATTTGATGCACAAGTGAGTTTGAGAGCCTACCTTGCAATTAGAGGGGCTTCACAAAAAAATTGAGGGAGTTTTGGCACGTTCTGGGTGCTTTATCTCTGTGCGTCGTGCCCCTGTCTGTGTGCACCGCGCCCATGTCTGTGTGCGCCATGCCCCGGGTGTGCGCCATGCCCTAGGTGTGCATCACACCCCTGCCTGTGTGCGCCACACCCTTGTCTTCACCTCCAATCGACTCTAGTTTCTCGCTTAAGCCTCTGATTGTATGCGCCGCGCACAAAACCCAGTGCGTCACTCTCTGGGTATGCGTTGCGCCCTCAATAAAATTGCACTGTGGGCAGGCTACGTGTGCGCCGCGCTCCTAGTTATATGTGCCGCGCTCTCCGAGGTCGCCTCCAACTCACTTGATCGCTCACCAATGCACACTCACACCTCTCCAATACTTCTCCAAGACTTGTAATGGCACAATGCCTTTGCTTTTGACAAAATTGGTATATATAACCTTGGAAGAGATGGGTTTAATTTTTTCCTCTTCAAAACCCATTTTTCTAATGTTTGAGTTTTGCACTTTTTCACTGACTTTAAAACACACTGATTTTCACTTTCCCGTTGAAATTTTAGCTCGAATGATCTAATTTTCGGCACTCTTTGCGGGGATTGCATGACGGCACATTTGGCCATAGAAACCATGACTGCATCTGAAAAAATCACTTGACGACTTTTTTTGAAAATTTTGTCATAAATGACAATGTTTGACTTTTCTTCAAAATAGAGTTTTGAAGAAGAGTCAGAGTCTATCCACATGATGATGAAGCCTTCTGAACCATAACTATGTAAGGGCCTCAATTTGGCCTACATGGCTCTATTAGACATGTTCAAAGACCAAATTGATGAATTCCTAGACCTAGACCTCGAAATGACCATTGTCCTTTAAAGGACCAGACCTTGACTGTCATGGACTTTGACGATGATTGACAAAAGACCTGAGCCAGCAGGAGCCAGACATGAGGGGGAAATGACTATAATGACCTTCTCTGTCAGATTATGGCATGCCCCTAGCGGAATGCAACTGGGAGAATGGAGCGGGACACCTAATTATGAAATGCATAAAGAGTTTTGATCTCTGATGGAGGACTCACCAGACCGACTCTAACATTGGCTCCAATGGGGGATGGTAGCTCCTTGGAGGTGCCAAGAACAACAGATCTCTGGAGGAGCTAGACAGTGTCTTCGTCCATTGGGCTATGGAGTCATCATTTTGATAAATAATACCTGACTCTGACTCATTTATGAAACTAAAATGACCAAAAAACTGACTCAAACTTGACATTAAAATGACTTAAAGACTAATTTGAACAACTATAACGAAACTGAAATAAAATCGTATTTACAATGATAGTGGAAGCAACATTAATAACTTAGAAGTGGTACTGCTTGAGCAGTCGACCATTGATCGTCCCTCCTGGACAATCCTCTCCATTTATTTCCTTAAGAAGAAAAGCATTCTGCCCCCGATATGCTGCGATCTTGAAAGGATCTTTCCAGAGGTTCTCGAACTTACCGTGCTTGCCTTTCTCCTCATTTCTTGCATCCCACTTCAGCACTACATCATCCACCTGAAATTTATCCACCTTTGCCTTTCTATCATAAATTTTCTTGATTTTCTCCTATAAGTTGGATGTGTTCTTGAAAACTTCTTCTATGGTCTGTTGCAAGTGGACCATTTGATTCAGCCTCCTTTGCATGGGATCTTCTTCACTGCCAGCCTCCTGAAGGAGTTTGACAACCGGGGCAGCGAGAGAGGAAGGAAATACTGTATCAATTCCATAAACCAGCTCAAACGATGACGCACCTATGGATTTCTTCTGGCTGACCCGATCTACCCAAAGTTCATTTACCAACCTCTTATGCCAGCTCTTCTTGTTCATTTCCAGCAGCTTCTTAACTATGTTGACCAATGATTTGTTTGAAGATTCCGCTAATCCATTGCCTTGCGTATGATAGGCAGTTGAATGACCCAAAATAATGTGATATTTATGACAAAATTCCACCATCCGCTTTGATTTGAAAGTTGCTGCGTTATCGGTGATTAGCTTGTTCGGACAACCAAAGCGAGACAAGATGTTATTTTCGAGGAATGAAATGATCACCGCATCTGTAGCTTGTCTAGTGGGAATCACCTCAATCCATTTTGTGAAGTAATTTGTGGCTATGAGGATCCATTTATGATGTCCGGAAGAAGCGGGATGAATTTCCCCAATGAAATCCAACCCCCATTGCTGAAAAGGGGCGCTCACCTCTATGGGCTTGAGTAGTAGAGGCTGTAACTTTCGCTTTCCTTCGAAAATTTGACACTTATGACAACGCTTAACCATCTTATATACATCAGCAAACAATGTTGGACAATAGTACCCTGCTCTCAAAATTTTGTTCACTGTTGACTTCCAAAAGAGGTGACCTCCACAGTCTCCTTGGTGGCAGTCCTCCATGAATTGCTTTGCTTCCTTTTCCACCAAAAAATTTAACAAAACACCACCAAATATTTCCAATAGAATGCTGAATTAAGAATGCAGAACTTGGCAGCCTTCAACTTAAGTGTTCTCGCTTTGTTTCTAGTCATGTCAGGCGGAGGTGACAAATTTTTGAGCACATATATGATATCAGAATACCATGGACAAAGAGCAAACACTTCAGATATCTGAATTGGTGGTTCTTCATCATTCTCATCAGAAAAAGCAACGATCAGATTTATGTCCAAAGCATGCAAGTTTGATTCAGCCATTAGCTTCGCCAATCCTTGTCCTTTCACCAGTTTTGTGGGCTTTATTTCTACGTCATATTCCAGCAAGGCTGCAATCCACTTGCCTCTTCTTCCTTCCGGATCGGCCTGCACTAAAACATCTTTTACAGCAGCGTTAGGAACATAGGCCAAAATGTGAGAATGTAGAATATACACCTAGAAATCTTTCAATGCCTTCACAAGTGCAAGAGCCTGCTTTTCAATGATGTTATACTTTAAAGCTGCGTCTCTTATAGCTCTGCTGAAAAATGCAATGGGTCTTTCATGATCATCTCTCTTCTGCAATAATACCACTGCCATAGTATGCTCTGAAGCAAATGAAAACAATATGAAATCCTAAGTATAGTCCGGGCTTACTAGAACTGGTGCTGAGGAAAGAGCCAATTTGACCAAATTGAAAGATTTTACCGCCTCTTCCGTCCATTTCATTTGGCTATCCTTCTTAAGCATGTTTGTCATTTCTCTTAGATGCTCCGTGAGATTGGGTACAAAGTGGCGGAGGAAGTTCATCTTGCCATTGAATGATTATATCTCCTTTTTATTCCGAGGCAGATCTATTTGCTAAATTGCTTGCACACGTGTCGGGTCAATACAGATGCCATCCTTGGAGATAATGTGTCCGAGTAGTTTACCTTCTTCCATGGTGAACAAGCTCTTCTTTGGATTCAGTGACAAGCCATATTTTCTGTACTTTAGGAAGACAGTTTTAAGATGGTACATGTGCTCTTCATCAGATTTAGAAAACACTGTCAAATCGTCTAAATACACCACCAAAAAGACATCCTTTTCGTTTGCAAAAGCCAAGTCCATAGCACGCCGAAATGTGGCACCCGGATTCTTCAAATCAAAAGGCATTTTCGCGTAATGAAAGGTCCCCCATGGAGTGGTGAATGTTGTTTTGTCTCGGTCATCCTCATGGAAAAAAACTTGGTTATATCTGGAATAACCATCAAGCAATGACATGTGAGATGCCCCCACTACTCGTTAAAGTATATGGTCCATTTTGGGCAGTGGATAGTTGTCCTTCAATGAAACTTTGTTGAGATTTCTGAAATCAATGCATAAGCAAATCTCCCCTGTCTTCTTCCTCATGGGTACCAAGTTGGAGATCCAATCTGAAAATGTGATTGGCACAATGATCCCTGATTTGTACAATCTGTTGATCTCCTTTTCAATAGATGGCAGCAACTTTGGATTTAGCCTTCTCAACTTTTGTCTAAATGGTTTTTTATTAGGCTTGATGGGTATAGTGTGCTGAATTATATTGGTGTCATACGTCTTTAAGTCGGAATAGTCCCAAGTAAACACATCTTCAAATGAAGACATCAAACTGATGTATTTGTCCTTGATCTTTGGCGGCAATGCTTTGGACAATTTTACCAATTTAGGATTTGCAGCTGTCTCGATATTGACCTCTTCCACACCCTTCTCTGTTGGCTGCAACGTTGGCTTGCGGGCTACATCATCTTGATTGAAGAGTTCTTCTAGAGGTATCAAGCCTTTGAGAATAACGTTATTCTTCAGCTGCACACGTCCATTTCATTGATTTTCATTTCATCTGTACCATTTCCTTTTCCATCATCATTTTCTTCATCAATTGAGGTCTCTTTAAACTTGCTTATGTTTTGCAGAAAATCATCAATCTCGTCATCATCTTGGAACACTTGCCAATATCTCTGATTGTCTGGAACGATTGGATTGTGCTTGACATGGATTTTGAATTTGTTACTAGAGTTCATTGGGATTTTTAAACTACTCGCTGCCTTAGCAAGAGCATCGACAATGTTATTTTGTATGCGAGGCACACACATCAAGGTGTATTCTGAAAATAATTTCAAAATGTTTAGGACTGCGTTACGGTAGGCCCGCATCCTTGGATGCTTTGCTTGATATTCGCCTCTGACCTGCTTGATAACCAATTCAGAGTCACCATATACTGAAATCCTCTTAGCATTCAACTTTCTTAGGATCTTTAGGCCAACAATTAGAGCATACCAAAAGCCAACTTGTAGGAGCATACCCGTACGTTACTAGGGACCTTGTTCGGGGGGGAGAAAGGACTGCATACCCAAATTCCTATTCCAGCGCCATCATTTTCCACTGCTCCATCAAAATCCATGGTCCACAAACCTTCTTCTTCCTCTTGCAAGTGCTGGAAATCTGTTTGTTGTGCCTTGCCGGCTTGTTGTCCATTGCTTTTAGTTGATTACCCAACGATGTTATGCCGTTCTTGTTCCTCTTTCTTCAAAACTTCTCTGAAATTTTCTGTTATTTCCGGAATATCATCTGCTTCTACCAACTGACTACCTATATCATTTAAACTGTTTGAATACAAAACAAAAGACTCTAAATCTGTATGTACATAGTTAATAGGATGATTTATTGGTTTCTCCTTGCTTGTGATCATGTACTTCATTTTTTGTTCCCGATATAATTTCCTCATTTGTCCAAATACTGGAATCGTTGCATAGGAGAAATCTAGCTGTAGTGTCCCTTTTATTTTCACTACCCAAGACCTGGAAAGAAGCATGCCAAACCTTGGAGGAATGTCTGCCACCACAATATCCATAAAAACATTCTTCATGGGGAGCTGATCCAAACTCACAACCAAGTCTTTGATGAGACCTATACATCTTACTCTACTAGAATCGAATGAATAGAGATCATGATATTGCCGGGTGATGTCCAGACCAAGCTTGTCCATGATTGC
>APFE031374945.1:0-14156 GCA_000404065.3 Pinus taeda
CCTCACTAGACGAACTCTTCCCCTAATGGTCCTAGTTTCGATTCCCTCCAATTGGGAAAAATCTTCGAAGAACTGCAAGGTTGTTGCGAGCATCAAGCTTACAACCTCTCGCTCCTTACATTTTTCCTCATAGAGTCAAGCTCCTACTCGATTTCCAGGGAAACAGGAGCGTCTCGGTTGGCTACGGGGTCGAATCCCTTGCACACCATATTAGGCTTTCTCAGAGCACTTCTCTTAAATGTAATGAATCCAAGGGTTAAAGAGGCAACTGCTGATGCTGATGTTCCCCAAAGATAACAGAGTGTCTTTCCGGATTGATTACACTATGATATTTTGTATTGATTAAAGCTATAGGAAGATTGTCTTGGTATTGAATATCACTCTGGATTGCTTCATTTTCAATTTTAGGTTTTGCATTGGCTACTAGACTAATCTTGGTGTTTTTTTATCTCTTTGTGATCTCTATTTTTTTTTTAAAATTGAACATTTGTATAATTTTTTTCATGAAGAAGACATAAGAAACACTTCAATCCATTGAAGATCATAACCTTGGTTTAAGAAACACTTCAATCCATTGAAGATCATAACCTTGGTTTTACAAAAGTTTACCCTTCACTTTCAAAGATCCCAAACCTAGATAAGGAATCTAGCTATCTCTAGAAACCCTTCAAATGGGAGGCTAGGGGAAACACATCATGTGTGAAGAATAGGATGGAGATGAATACATGGTGAAGGAGGTAGCCATCCTTAAGCTATATACACTCCTACATAAATGATTAGAACTCATCTATGTATATGGTGAAAAGCTTGGGTGAGAGAGGACACCTGTGCCTCACCCCAATGGTACTCCTTATCAAATTTGATAATCCATGTGCTATGCAAAGAAGGTTTAGAAAATGCTAATAAATATGTAAAATATAAGTGAGGAAAGTCTTCAGAATGCTGATGTCTCTAGACAAGGCAATAAGAAGACATATAATATTCACAAGTAATTATCAAGAAGATAAATTAGGTGTTAGGCCTTGATTTTTCAACAGTTTGGGGTGAAATAATCTTATAATGGAATAATCTAATTAAAAGAGGTGCCATAGGTCACTCAGATCAAATCTAGAAGATGTGGTGCATCTTTTCCCATCCTATCCCTTTGTTCATATTAGTATTAGTTTGGTCTAGCCAATTGGATATGCTTCAAATTTCTGTTGATTGAGAAAAGAGTTCTACTGGGGTCTTTCTACAATAATGGTTTTCAAAACTACAAGCTATATCCTACTCTCCCTTTTTATATACAATGGGGCAAATGGAAATGCTAAAATGCTCCCATTTTTTAAAGAATCTGGGTAGACATTAGAAACACATGTTTAAAGATAGTTACTTATTATAAGGAAATTGGGCCTAATACAAGGTAGTTAGCCTGGAGGAATATAGAGCTTGGATCTATGGTGGTTTGCATACCTTGTTGGTTTTCTTTGATGGGGCTACATAAACCATCTATCATGCATATGTAAATAAACCATCTAGCATGGATGTGTAAATAACTTTTATTTTAATGATACCTGATTGGTTTTTTTCTTATTGTGAAAAAAAAGGAAAATCAATATCTAAATTTTCTTTATGGGTGCTTATGAGAGAAAAATAACATTTGTGACGCTATTGACTCAATTATTTCTACAATTTCTTAGAGATCTCTTATCTTCAAATAAGTAAAGAATTACAGCATAAAAATACTTACAAAAAGAGATCATGCTTATTTGGACTTAGCAATTTCCTTTTTCTGGTTAGCTCCTCGTCCTGAACCTCCTTCTGCAGGTGATTTATAATTTGGGGTAGGCACTAGGTCTGCCTCAATTAGTTCAAGATCTTGCAAGAGAATATAGTAGTGAGATTTTACCTCACTAGGAGTTTTATTCTCCACCATTGCAGCTACCTTCTCCCAGCGATCTGGACTGTCTTTATCATAAATGGCCAAAGCCATTTCAAAATCCTTATTTTGTTTCCACGTCCAACTCGTGGTTGTGGATTCACCAGCCATTTCCCTATGAGATTTGAAACTGGAACCTTCTTTCTCAACTGAGTAAAAGTGTATATAAGAACAATAAAGCTCCACTTAGATCTCTAGTTGTTATGGCTGTGAGATTTGAAACTCTAACCTTCTTTCTCAACTGAGTAAAGTGTATATAAGAACAATAAAGCTCCACCTAGATCTGTAGTTGTTATAGATGTATTGTAATTAAACCGTCATCGGAATAGAGTCTCTCGACATTGGTGTTGAAGTAGTGATAGTGTTTGACCATAACACCCACTTGAATGTCATGTTCTTGGGACCACCCTACTAGTTAAATGTGAAGTTGTTGACCCTTCTCTTCATTCTCAAATTCCCAAGTATTTTGGAATTTTAAGATTAGGAAAGATCATTCCTTGACCCTTCTCTTCATTCTCAAATTCCCAAGTATTGTGAGAATCTCTAACTTAAATAAATTCTAGAGTTTCTAGCAATAGGAAATCCAAATCTACTTATTTACGTACACCCTAAAACCTCATTTCACCTACCACAACCAATGGAGAAGTGGCAATATTAAATGTACAAATAAATTATGTGACATTGGGATTGATCAACTTGTTGATGGACTTTAATGGCTTAGCTGGTAATTATGTGTGACCATCATCAGATGTTAATTTGTTCGTTATTGCCACCATTTAACTAATTAAATTAAATATTATTTTATTATGACCAACTCTTTTATCACTTTCGTATTATATGAACCAATCACTTATCAAATGTGAGTTGTTATGCAATAAACATGACCTTAGTAATAAAATCTGAACTTTATCTGAGTTGTCAAGTTATTGGAACTATCTCACTTGTAATACCTCTCATGTTATTTGAACCATCTCACTTATAGCACCATGGTATTAAGATCATCTCAGTAATCAAATCCTTCTTGGTCACCTCTACAAATGAATTTATTGGGACTTTTTAAGTTTATCAAATTTGAAATTTTCACTATCGCTATGTTAATGAATTGAAATATACTTATTTTAAAAAGAAAATAAATAAATGCTTTGTCTAAAACAGAATTTAATAGTTTTTGGTTGAAACTAGTGAAATATTGTTTTTCCCAAAACTTCATTTTTGTTATTAAAATGGGTGGTTTTGATTGTATATATGGATTTAGGGCCTTGATAAATTGTGTGGAGAATTTACAACTCAAATTTGTGATTCCAAGGGATCACTGATTCTTGGAAAATTAGAGTTGGCATAAAACCTCCAAAAATAAAACAAATAGGCTACAACATTAATCAATAGTAAAATATACAAAAAAAAAAAATATATATTTAGTTCAAAGTTTTTTAAAATTAATATTTATTCAATATATTAATATGAAATTTTATTTTATGAATTTATATTTATTTTAATTACTTTAAGTTGATAAAATAATGATGAATTAGATTATCAAAATAATTTTAGTTTAAATTCTTTCATGGGTTTTTTTATTTAAGAAAATAACAACAACATTAACATTATATTCTATTAAACTATATTAACTAAATAAAATAAATTTTCTTTGCCAATTTTATCCATTTAAATAAGAGAGTTGTATACATTTTAGATATGCATGGTTAAAACATTTTTTTGAGGTGTTCAATTTTTTTAATAAAAAAAGTCAAGTGGTTTTCTGTATAATTTGTGGCATTGAGTGAATAAGTTGTGGCAAACTTTAGTAAGTATGTCACTTGGAATTATTTTGGGTGGTTGGAAGGAATGATTGGAATCATGTCTATCTAGGTCCAATTCTTATAAGGGACATGTTGAGCTTATATGGAGTAATGAGTCTTTATGTAGAATGTCCTTAAACCCTAAATAATATCTTGCTCTTGCATAAAGGTTGGAGGGTAAGGTGCCTGATTACTTAGAAAAGAAAACCCTAACTCACCTATTATTGAATCACAATGCAATCAACAAGTTTATAAATATTGTTAAAAATATCTCAATCAAAGCTTCTAAAGATTATGCTTCAAGTTTGTACTCTTTAGTATGAGTTGGATAGTGAGGTTCTTAGTTACTTACATAGGAAAACTCTAAAATAATATTTATTGAACCATAGTGCAATCAACAAATTTACAAATGTTGTTAAACATGTCTAAATCAACACCTCCAAGGATTATACTTAGTTTTTGTACATAAATTTTAGGTTTTATAAATATATTATAGTATACTTAGGTATTTTTATGGAGTGAATTATTCTTTATGTTTATATATAAAGTTTAAGTTTATTTTTTATACAATTCATATGTATTTTTACAAAGTGAATTAATAACTTGACAAATGAGTCGGAGCCTCATGCAACACCTCATAGTAGCCCTAATCTTAGGGCTGCCCTCAGTGGCCTCCTATTGCTGAGGATCGATGAACATGGAATCATGAGAGGATGAAGAGCCTCCCTCATATAACTAGCGAGAAAATGAAGGAACAACAAAAGCTTTCACCTCTCTCATTTCTGCAATGGGTCCAACAAAGGTTAGACCATCATCAACCACCAAGTTTATTAAAATATTGGAAGACATCCTCGAAATATCACTCCCTCGATCTCTTCCTTGTAAAGTAGGACTCTCCATGGCGAAACATGGATTAGTTGGGCAGTTTACACAGTTATGGTCATAGCCCAAAACGGTACAAAAATGGGTAGAAAGGAACTGGTCTGCAACAATAAAAGGAAAAATATCAATGAGGTTCTGTGGAAGAGGAAACTACACCTTCCACTTTGAAACCAAGGAGGATCAAGATCTAATATTTAGGAACGGCTCGTACTTTATGGATACAAGGGGTTTGTATCTAAACATATGGATGCCAGATTTCGACCCAGAAAGGGATATAGCTAATGTCATTCCCATTTGGGTCAGATTGTCACATCTCTCCTCCACTATTGGGGAGACGATTCAGTTAAAGCCATAGGAAATGTAGTTGAGAAATACATGGATAGGTGTGAGCCAAAGGAAAACATGCACGCATGTGCCAGAATGTGTGTAGAGGTGGATCCAGGAAAAGGGCTTCCAAAAGCCATCAAAATCAAAGTGGATCAATGGAATCATATACAACATCTTGTAGAATATGAAAAGAATTATTTCAACCCAATTGAGAAGCCAATAGTACTATGAAGAAAAATACATATAAAAAAAGATAAAACAATTAAAAAACACAGTGAGTGTGTGAGCTAAAAAACGCTGCAAATCTCATATATTCATTCAACTATTAACTACATTCTTATATAGTAAAACTATTACTAAAATCAACTCTAAAATAAATCTACTGACATTATAGCTAATTTACAGAACTTTCCAGTAGTGACCACCCTAACAATCTGCTACTTTAATTTTGCAGTGAACACAAAATCTGCTAGCTACTTTGTCAGCATTTTACATAACTAATTAAGCAGTATTCCCAACACTCCCCCTTAATGATTAATGAGGATTTACTATCTTATCTTGTATTGCCAAAAACTGATCTTTTGCCGCTGCTTTGGTGAAGATATCAACTAGTTGATGCTGAGTATTTATATGCTTTAATTCAATATCCTTCTTCTGCACCAAATCTCTAATGAAGTGATATTTCATGTCAAAATGTTTTGTCCCGCTTTGATGAACTGGATTCTTTGCTAACTTGATGGCACTTACATTATCACAATAAATCACTGTAGGCTGAACTTGTTTTTCTCCAATTTCTTCCAAAATTTTTCTGAGCCAAAGAGCTTGTGTACCTGTTGAGGTAACTGCAACATAATATGCTTCTGTATA
Organism: Pinus taeda; assembly: GCA_000404065.3. Lineage (NCBI taxonomy): Eukaryota > Viridiplantae > Streptophyta > Pinopsida > Pinales > Pinaceae > Pinus > Pinus taeda. The sequence goes on from APFE031374945.1 coordinate 5,791, forward strand.
TGAGAGGGCAACAACACTTTGTTTTTTTGAGCTCCATGTAATCAAACCAGAACCAAAAGAGAAACAATTTCCAGATGTGGACTTACGATCATCAAGACTACCTCCCCAATCTGAATCACTAAATCCAACAAGATTGAACTTTTCAGAAGAGTAGTAATGAATACCAAAATTTAGAATGCCTTTCACATACCTTAAAATCCTCTTGGCTGCCTTCATATGTATTTCAAATGGATTTTTCATATATCTTGAAACAAGTGAAACTAAATATGTAATATCAGGCCTTGTGTGGGTTAGAAATATCAAGCTCCCCATAATACTTCTGTAAGTTTTCTCATCAACTAAATTAGCACCATCATCTCTACATAACACTTCTCCATGAGCACTTGGAGTAAGGGATGGATGACAATCAAGCATATCAAATTTATTTAGCATATCGTGTGCATACTTTGTCTGACAAATGAAAATCTCATCCTTACTTTGATAAACCTCCATTCCTATAAAATATTTCATGATGCCTAGATCTTTCATCTCAAATTCATTCATCATTGCAGCTTTGAATTTATCATTCATCTTAAAACTACTACCCATATACAATAGATCATCAACATACAAACTTATGATTAAAATATCAATACCTTCTTGTTTGTAGTAAAGGGTAGGATCATTCTTACTTCTTTGGAAGCCATTTTCCTGAAAGTATCCATCAATCCTTGCATACCATGCTCTTGGTGCTTGCTTAAGGCCATACAAATACTTCTTCAACTTGTAGACATTATTCTCCTTTCCTTCCACTTCAAAACCTTGTGGCTCCTACACATATACTTCCTCTTCTAAGTACCCATTCAAGAAGGCACTTTTCACATCCATATGATGTATACTCCATTGTTTATGAGCTGCTAATGAAATCAACACTCTAATGGTCTCCTGTCTTGCTACTGGTGCAAATGTCTCTTCATAATCAATTCCATACTTCTATGTGAATCATTTAGAAAATAATCTTTCTTTTTGTCTATCAACACTCCCATCACTGTTAAATTTAGTCTTATAGACCCATTTGGTGCCAATATTTTTCTTGTCATGTGGAAGCTCTGTCAACTTCTAAGTGTCATTCCTTTGAAAGGAATCCATCTCTTCTTGGATGGCTTGCATCCAAACATCATTAGTACATGCATCTTCAAAACATGATGGTTCAAATTCAGCCTTGGCTAATAAAGCAAATTAACTTATCTTCACCTAATTGGGCTTTCCTTCATGTGCTTGATTGCCTCCTCCATAAATATCACTTCAATCTTCTACCTTCCTTGTAGACATTGGAGAAGAAGATGGACTTGAACTTGATGTTGAAGAAATTGATGAAGGGCTACTTGGTGCAGTTAAGCCACTAGTTACAGAAACATTAGTTGGCTGCTCATGAACATTATCAACAATTATATCATCGTTCAAAACAGATTTTGTCTTCTCAACATGGCCTTTTTGATGACCATAAACTCCCCCTTCATAAAAATTACATCTCTTGAGACAATAAGCGTGTTAGTTAGAGGATTATACAATTTATAAGCCTTGCTTGTCTCACTATACCCAATAAAAATGCATAACTCACTCTTTGCATCTAACTTTTTTCTATTTTGATGACGTACATGCCCATAAGCCAAACAACCAAAAACTTTGAAATGATTAACATTAGGCTTTTTTCCATACCAAGCTTCATAAGGAGTCATATTTTCCAGTGCACTGGTGGGGCTATGGTTGAGGATGTATACTGCTGTTGCAACTGCATCTCCCCAATAAAAGTTGCTCAATCCCCTAGTTTGTAGCATGCATCTTGCCATTTCAACCACAGTACGATTTTTTCTTTCAGCTATGCCATTCTGCTGAGGTGTGTATGTTGTAGTATGTTGCCTCCTCATGCCATTCATATCACAATAACTCTAGAAATCTTTTGAGCAGAATTATCCTCCACGGTCAGTCCGCAAACATTTGATTTTGCACCCTCTCTCATTTTCTACAAGGGCTTTGAACTTCTTAAATGTATCTAGGGCTTCACTTTTGGCCTTCAAAAAATATACACAACAATTGCGTGAGTAATCATCAATAAAAGTGATGAAATATGATGACTTACCCAAACTCTTAGTCTGCATAGGACCAGATATGTCTGAATGAACAAGGTGAAGTGGGTGATGAGCACTCCATGCACTACCCTTTGGAAACCTTTCCCTTGCATGCTTTCCTTTAGCACATCCTTCAAAAACCTCCTTATGCTCTTTTACCTTGGGCAAACTAGAAACTAATGCATGTGAGGTTAGAAAATTCAAACTCTGAAAATTTAAATGCCCATACCTGAGATGCCATAACCAACTTGAATCCTCATAAGCCATATAAGCAAGATTGCTATTATGTTCATCAAACCTCAAGGGAAACATCCTATTTCTTCTCATAGGCACAATAGTGATCACCCTATTTCCCTTATTCTTATCATAGATAGTACATGTCTTATTTTCAAAGACTACTTTATGTTATGCTCTTAACCTGCAAATGATACCGAAATACAGAATATGCAAAGAAGAGACCCAGAACACAGAATATGCGAAGAAAAGATACCGAGAACACAGAATAGAAATGATTTTATTATTCAGAGTGTAATGTTCACTTGCCTCTTTGAGGGGGCAACCTCCAATATAGCAGATCTCGATTACAAAATAAGACACGATGCTCCTCGGAGGGAGTTTCTATCCTTTATATATGACTCCTACGTGCAATACCACAGGCTAATACCGCGTATTACTAATACCATCTATCTAATACTACGACCCATTTGCCACTAACTGTGGTTCCGTTATTAATTGTGGATTAACCACTTACAATTATTAATATGGGATTTATTGACTCTTGACTATGACGTGGTCCCATTACATAGATAAGGGGGTTAGGGTGGGACCCTAACATGCCCACCCCCTTAAGACTAGCCTTGTCCTCAAGGCTGAAGCTGCGAAAACTGCTGCAGAATAGTGGTTGGCTCCCAAGTTTCATCTTCTGGAGAGGTGTCTTTCCATTTGACAAGGACTTCCTTAATCATGCGGCTGCGCAGTTGCTTGACTTGTGTGTCGAGGATCTGTTCCGGTTGAAGCCAAATGGATCCTTCTTCGTCCAATTTCGGTAGACTAGTTTGAATTCTGCAATTGTTCCCAATCACTTTCTTGAGGCATAAGACATGAAAAACTGGATGGATTTTTGCAGTAGGTGGCAAAGCCAACTTGTAGGCCACTTCTCCAATGCGTTGAAGTACTTGATATGGTCCGTAGAATTTGGGAGAGAGTTTCTGACATCCCTTGTCTTTGAGTGATGTTTGCTTATATGGTTGGAGCCGTAAAAAGACCTGATCCCCTTCTTGAAATTGGCGCTCTGAGCGATGCTGGTCTACCTGTTGCTTCATGCGGTTCTGAGCTTGATGAAGATTCTCTCGAAGATGGGTGAGCATAGTTGCGCGGTGTTGTAGGAGTTGATCCACTACTTAGACTTTTGAGTAGCCCTTGAGATATGAAGTAGGTGAAGGCGGGAGTTGACCATATACTGCTTCATAGGGAGTCATTTTGGTGGTGGCATGATAGTTGGTGTTATACCACCATTCTGCCAGAGGTAGCCACTGTACCCAAAGGTGTTGTTTTTCAGAAGTAAAACACCTAAGGTAGGTTTCTAGACATTTGTTGACTGCTTCAGTTCGACCATCTATTTGCGGATGGTAGGAAGTGCTGAGTTTTAGTTGAGTGCCTTGTATTCTGAAGAGTTCATGCCAAAAATTGCTGGTGAAGATCGGGTCGCGGTCGGACACAATAGAAATGGGCATGCCATGTAATTTGAAGATCTGATCCATGAAGGTTTGAGCAACCAAGGTGGGTATAAACGGGTGGGGAAGAGCGCATAAATGAGCATACTTCAACAATCGGTCCACAACCACCATGATGACTGACTTGTTCCCTGAGTTTGGAAGACCTGTAATGAAATCCATAGAAACTTCCGTCCAAATTGATGCCGGAATGGGCAATGGTTGTAATGTGCCTGGCATGTTGACTGTTTCCCCTTTGTGGTGTTGACAGACCTTGCATTCAGTTACAAAGGTAAGGATGTCCTTTTTCATGCCTGTCCAGAAAAATGATCTTCTGGTGCGAGCATACGTCTTCTGAAAGCCCGAATGTCCTGCAATGGGAGATGAGTGCATCTCTGCCAAAATGCGACTTTTGAAGGTGGATGTTGGTGATATTACGACTCTGTCCTTGTAGCGAAGAATATCATCCTGCCACGAGTAGCCCTTGGTGGAATTTGGATCTGCCTGTAATTGAGAAATGAGTTGGGAGAGCCCGGGGTGTGAAAACCATTCTCTGCGAGCTTCTTCAATCCATTCTGGAATGGGGAGGGAAATAGCTAGCAGGGTACTTTCCTCCTCAAATTGGTGAGATAATGCATCTACTACACTATTGTCTTTCCCTTTCTTGTAAATGATCTCATAATCATATCCCAACATTTTGGCCAGCCATTTATTTTGTTGTGGGGAGGATAGGCGTTGCTCCAAAAAATATTTAACACTGTGATGATCTGTGCGGATTTGGAAATGTTGCCTCAATAAATAAGGTTGCGAGGTGTCGACTGCATGTAAGATGGCTATCATTTCCTTCTCATATGTAGATTGGCCCTAATTCTTCCCACTGAGTTGCTGGCTTGTGAAGGCCAACGGTCGCCCTTTCTGCATTAAAATGACCCCAATACCTGTCCCAGAAGCATCACATTTAATGACGAAAGATTTGGTGAAGTCAGGTAGTGCTAAAACTGGAGTGGAACACATGGCATTTTTTAGAGCTGTAAAGGCCTGTTGTGCTTCCTCATTCCAGAAGAATGAATTTTTCTTTAGGAGTTGGGTGAGGGGCCTCGTTATGCGACCATAGTTATGGACAAATTTACTATAATAGCCTATGAGACCCAAAAATCCTCGTAAGCTCTTCAAAGTCTTAGGTTGAGGCCATTCCTGCATTGCTTGGATCTTTTTGGGGTCCACCTTGACACCCTCACGCCCCACAATGTGGCCCAAATACTCTACCTCTGCCATGCCAAATGAACACTTGGACATCTTCACAAATAATTTATGCTTGCGGAGCAGTTGCAAGAGTAGATCTACATGCTGAAGATGTGCGACCCAAGTGCAACTATAGATGAGGATGTCATCGAAGAAGACAAGGACAAATTTCCTAAGATATGGTTTGAGAATGTGGTTCATAAGGCTCTGAAAAGTAGAGGGGGAATTACAAAGACCAAATGGCATGACCAGGAATTCATAGTGGCCTTCATGAGTTCTGAAAGCAGTCTTGGGTATGTCGACTTCCTTCATGCGAATCTGGTGGTAACCTGAGCGAAGATCCAACTTCGTGAAAAATTGAGCCCCATTGAGTTCATCCAGCAAATCATCAACCACCGGGATGGGAAATTTATCTTTGACTGTCAGCTTATTGAGGGCCCTGAAGTGAGGACACATCCGCCACTGCCCATCTTTTTTGAGCACCATGACCACTGGGGATGAATAGGCACTGATGTTGGGACGAATGACCCCTGCTTCCAAAAGTTCCTTGATGATTTTTTCTATTTCGTTCTTTTGGGTGAATAGATATCTGTATGGGCGCACATTTGGGGGTTGGGCCCCTAGAACCAAGGTGATGCTATGATCATGTTCCCTTCGCGAGGGTGGAACCCCTTGAGGCTTTTCAAAGACCGACAGATGGTTATTTAAAATCTGTTGCATCTTAGGATGAAGTGGCGGCGGCTTGGTTTCGACTACCTGGATGGCATTAAATTGAGCTACAACTCCATGATTGCCCTTTTTTAACTTCCCTGAGAAGGAAGGATCAACCATAAAAGGAAAAGGCATTGCTCAGTTGAAAGAAAAGGTCAAAGGTGGAAACGTTTTATATATTGATGGCTTGAAGCATAATTTATTGAGTGTCAATCAGATGTGCGATAATGGAACCGAGGTAATATTTCGATCAGATGGGTGTAGTGTTCATGATCTTGATACAGGAAGAACAGTAATCAAAGGCGGAAGAACTCCAAATAATCTATACATATTTGAAGAAGGAGAAAAGCAATGTTATTTGAGCAAGAATGATGAACACTGGTTATGGCACTAGAGGTTGGGGCATCTAAGCTTTTCACAAATAAGGAAAGCATGCAAATACCAAGCAGTTCGTGGTCTTCCAGACATCAAAATTCCAGAAAAAACCATATGCAAATCATGTCAGTTTGCGAAGCAAACCAGAACTAACTTCCCTGAGAAGGAAGGATCAGCCAGCAGGCCTCTTGAGCTAGTCCATACAGATGTATGTGGTCCATTTAGGACAAGGTCACCTCGAGGAGAAGAATACTTTATATTATTCATTGAAGATTTCTTCAGGATGGTTTGGTTAGGACTTATGAAGCACAAGGATGAAGAGTTCGAAAAATTCCAATCCTTCAAAGCCTTGGTTGAAAATGAATTAGATTACAAAATTAAGTGCCTCAGGTCCAACAGAAGTGGGGAGTTTACCTCAAATGAATTTTTTGATTTTTGTGAAGAACATGGAATAGGAAAAGAATTCTCTACAACTAGGACTCCTCAGCAAAATGGAGTGGTAGAAAGGATGAACAGAACAGTCCAACAAATGGCTCGTGCTATGCTTGATGAGTCTAGAACTCCCGCAACCTTCTGGGGTGAAGTTGCATATGTTGCGGTTGTTATTCTCAACAAAACAAATGTCCGAGTGAACAACACTCAAACTCCGCATGAGCTCTAGTACGGTGAGACTCCCTCGGTAAAGCATTTCAAAATTTTTGGGAGCAAATGCTATATTAAGAACATTGATGAACAGCTTGGCAAACTTGAACCTAGAGCTGATGAAGGCATTCTCCTTGGTTATTCTCCCTACAACAAAGCATATAAGTGTTATAATAAAAGGCTTGGAAGAATTGTTGACAGCATTGATGTAGTGGTTGATGAAAAAGGATACATCCCTAGGCAAGTAAATCATGAAGATATCGAAGAGGATGAAGACTACTCTCCAAATCAGACTGATGATGAAGAAGAAACCTATGAAGAAGAAACCCATGAGGAGCCAGAGGAACAAAGAAGGATAGAAGAGAAGACTCCTTCGAGGTATGTTCAAAAGAATCATCCAGAATCACAAATTTTGGGGCAAAAGGAGGCAGGTGTTCAAACAAGAAGAACATTTGTAGAAGCCTCAAGCTATTTGGCATTGCTCTCCTTCACTGAACCACAAAATGTAAAAGAGGCAATCAAAGATGAATGCTGGGTCAAGGCAATGGATGAAGAACTTGAGCAGATCGAAAAGAACAACACTTGGGAGTTGGTTCCTAGACCAAAAGATAAGAATGTCATAGGGACAAAATGGATCTTGAAGAACAAGTTAAATGAAAATGGGGATGTTATTAGAAACAAGGCCAGACTTGTTTGTAAAGGGTATGCTCAACAATAAGGAATAGACATTGAAGAAACTTTTTCTCATGTTGCTAGACTTGAGGCTATTCAAATGTTCCTTGCTCTCTCAAGCTTTCAAAAGTTCAAAGTTTTTCAAATGGACGTGAAATCAGCGTTTCTGAATGGGGACTTAGAAGAAGAAGTGTACATTGAGCAACCAGATGATTTCATCCTTGGTAATGGTCCAAATCTTGTATGCAGACTGAAAAAAGCTCTCTATGGTCTTAAACAGGCTCCAAGGGCTTGGTACTACCGGTTGGAAAAATATCTTCATCAACAAGGTTTTTCAAAAGGATCAGCAAATAGCAATCTTTATATAAAAATTGAAAATAACAAATTGCTAATACTTGTTGTGTATGTAGATGACATTATCTTTGGCAACAATGAAGAAGCTATGAGTCAAAGATTTGCCTTAGTGATGCAGAAAGAATTTGAAATGTCTTTGCTTGGAGAACTGACATACTTTCTTGGATTGCAAATCCAACAAAATGAAGGTGGGATCTTCTTGTCTCAAACCAAGTACCTCAAGCAGATTCTAAAGAAGTATGGCATGGAAGATTCAAAACTAGTATGTACCCCTATGGTTACAGGATGCAATCTTAGTGCAAATGATGAATCAGCAGCAGTACATCAACCAACCTACAGATCTATGATTGGAAGTCTACTTTATTTGATAGGTACCCGACCTGACATCATGCATGCAGTGGGAATAGTTGGAAGATTTCAGGAAAATCCAAAGGAAACTCATTTTCAGGCAGTGAAGAGAATTTTCAAGTACCTTCAAGGGACTCAAAAATATGGCTTATGGTATCCTAGAGATACAGATCTCACTCTTCATGCTTATACAGATGCAGAT
>APFE031374985.1:0-26661 GCA_000404065.3 Pinus taeda
GGAGTTAGAATTAGAATTATCTTACTCGGAGTTGGAATGGCAACAATGGGATGCCTCACGTGGATGAGCATCAATTCATCTCCCTCAAAAACTAAATCATCCAATGCCCATTTAACTGCAACACAAGAAGTATAAGACGCAGAAAGAGCCGAAGGTTCTGAATTCTGTAAAAATTAGTAAAACTTATTTTTATCTTTCCAGTGAACACGAATTTTCTCTAAGATACCCAAGCAATTTCTTCAACCGGGCGTAGCAATTTCGTCAACGGCTAATTTTTTCCCATTAAAGCTAAATATTTTCAACATTGAGTGAGCTGCCAATATCTCGCACTCGTCCAATAATGGCAGTCCTAAATTCTCTTTGCAGTTCACATTGCTTTGGGTTTTCCGTGCCTCAGTTAACGGAAAAACAACCCGAGATCTTCTTACCGCAGATTTTGGTTCTGCCTGAACGATATACGTAAGGTTAGAGATAACATGGTCCCCCAGCCTGGTCTGTAATCGATGTGAAGCACCCCTGTCTGGAGGAAACTCACGACTCTGATCGTCGCAGCTAGTTACGCCTATCTCGCGGTCTACGCTCTTAGAATTTGCACCACTTTGATACTGCTCAGTTGATGTCTATTGCAAATTCTGGAAATATTTCTTGACCTAACCAATGTCAACTGTCTAAGATATTTATTGGCTAAGATATTTATTGGGTATCAATTTCTAAATATTCCCAAAATATACTTTAAAAAATACTTTTTTTAATATGAATTAATAATATATAGTCTCTTATAAATTTAACTATAAGATTTTTAGATATTCCATCTGTATATGTAACCTATAAGTTAATTATCGAACTTATTTATTTTTCATCAAATTCTAAAATATTTCAGAATCTATATAAAAATACCCTTCCATCTTGATAAAACATATATGTACTTCAATCATTCATGTCAGCAATGTGAAACATATATGTACTTCAACCAAGGAAGTCCAAACTAGCCAGTCTCTTTTTCAGCTTCTCTATGGGGAGATCCACCCAAGGGGACTGCAGACAAGTGGACTCAATTGTCCGACCCTGATACTAATGAACCCAAAGATAATTGAAATCTCACTTTACACCTCATTACATAGAGCCGATTATTTGATGAGGTGTTAAACAAACTGAGCTACCCCTTAAGACTCTGGTTAAAATTATTAATTAATTATTTTTAAAATGGGATAGAATAATTTTTTATTTATTTTTTATCGATCTATTAAAATTGAAAAATTTTAATTTAACTAACACAACCATATTTACCAATGTAGTTGATATATTTTAATTTAATTAGCATATCCACATTTTTCCAATATAGATACTCTTATATCAACAACAATAATAATGCATTATGTGTATTTCTTTAAACAGCCAATATTCAAAATATTAATACTATTAAATAATAAAAAACCATAATATATATCTATATATATATATATATAATAATATTTAATAATCTAATAATATAAATCATAATAATATGAGTTATTTATATAATATGATTATTATAATTATACTACTTAATTTAATTCATAAAATATAGTTAAATAATAAATAATAATACTATTCTTTATAAGTAATTATTATGATATTATATATCATTATTATCTTATGTATATAAATTAATTATATAATAATAATAAGAAAAATAAAACTATAATATACGGTATTATATTTTTTTCTATGTAAAACTAATCTATTAATAAAAACATAATGTACATTGAGGTATCGGCCTCTATGAGACTAGGTCAACCATATGACCATTTTAAACAACCAACCTTGAAATCTAGATTGCCCCAGATGGGGAGACCAATCCGAGAATGAGATAAATTTCGATTTATTCTACCCACATAGGGGTGACAGTTCCAGAACTCAATTTACTAACAAAATATATCACTATGAAAAGACTGTAAAATTCAAAAAGGTCTGCCAAAATTGACCACTGTAAAATTAAAAAACATTGGCCAGTCGTAACCACTGTAAAACTAACAAAACAAAACTCAGGACTTGAGTTGGACACGTGACCTGTAGCATGCAGCAGTAAGGTGTCTTAGGATGGCAGCTTTTCTTCCATGATCGAACACCAGCCATAATCTTCAGAGTCAGTTTCCACTGCCTGTTTGCCATATGCAGTGTCCTGAGGCTCATGGTCTTCCACCTGTATGCCTTTGTCTTTGCGGGTGGTGTTGCATCCCAGAGTCTTTTGTTCGCTGCTAGATGGATGGTCCATTTATATCAATGGGCGGTTGGATCTTGGCTCCCCCTGGATATTGACAAGCGAAGGAGAGGCCTGGTGCGTCTCATGGTTGTGTTTTGGATCTATGCATGAGTCAGTGACTTCCTAGAAGTCCATCGTGACGGTAGCGATGATGACAGTTGGTCCATGGAGCAGAGAAACCTGAATTGAGTCTACTAGGATGTAGCAGAGAAATCCGTGTGCTGGGTGGATCCACCATTGTGCTGAGCCTCACAGGAGCTAGCTAGTCCTCGGCCGTTGCAAGTATCCAGATATCTCCCCTGGAAGCAAGAACAGGAAGGGCTAGGGAGTGGGTAGGCTGAAGGGGAAGTCGAGATAGATGGAGGTGAAGATGGGGGCCAGATGGCACTACCACGACTGCCACCTCACCTACTTCGCATGCGATGGCGTTGCCACATGATTCTCTGGGTTGGAAGCTGCAACGAGGAAGGAGCCAAAGGAGCAGGGAGCGGGGTAAGAACAGTGGAGGGAAAATTGTGTTGAACAGGTGAAGTCAAGTATGGGCCAAAGATAGAGGCTTAAACCTCAATTTGCAGGGCATAATGGAGGGACTGAGAGAAGTGCAAACCATTACCCAGATTGACGCAGCAGAGGAGTCTGCAACATCTACCTATAGCGGTGCGAAGGCTAGGCTCTATGGCTGCAGGGTGGCAAGAGCAACTTAGAGGTCGAATGGAGAATTGCAGAGGGTATGACTCCATGTTTATGTTATTGCAAAGGATGTCTTGATCCTCCCAGTGAGATGATGACGCCGGTCGAGGGACAATTGTCTGCATTAAATTCCCACAAGGGAAAGTGCAAGTTACCATGTGGTTCATCCACCGGGTTGTCCAGTGGTACGCTTGACTTAAATTCTCATCTACCACCCGCATTTGGGGATAATAAGTATTAATATTATTAAAATTAATAAAAGTATATTATTTTATTTATATTATAACAATATTATTATATATTAATATAATAATGATATGAAATGACAACTAACAACTAGACCATAATAATAGAATTGTGATAAAGGTAATTATTATGTTAATGTTTCTTTTAAAGAGAGCAACTATTTAATGATTATTAATAACTTGAAAATAAATAATAACACGATAATTTCTTATATAATTTTTTTTTTTTTTTTTTAATATATTTTATGAATTATTATATTATATTATAATAATATAATAAACTCCATAGTTTATAGGTAATAATATTAAAATCATTATCATCATTAATCATTATTATTATTATTATTATTATTATGCTTTATTATTCAAATTCAAACCATGTTTATTTTAGATATTTTTTAATATTTATCTAGGGTTTTGTATGCCCTTTGGTTTAGTATATCAGTCCCTTTTAGTTTAATATTATGCCTCGGGGTTCAATAATCTCTCGGGATTTTAGAGTTAATCCCTTGGAGTAATAATCATTAAACAAAAGAGACTAATAATAATTATATTAATTATTAGCCAGGGATTATACTAAAATCTAAGGGATTATGAACCCGAGGCAATAATATTAAACAAAAGGGACTCATATTATAAACCCAAGGTATACAAACCCCAAGATAAATATTAAAAATATTATAATAAACATGGTTGAGTTAATAAAGCCTAAGAATCAATATTTTAAAATAAGATAAATAATAAAAACCAAAGGGGTTATTAATATTATAAAACCAAGGAACTAATAAACCCAAGTGTTTAATATTACAAACCCAAGGAATTAGTGAACCCAAGGGATAAATATTTAAAACCTAAGGGATCAAGAAGCACAAGTGATTCATTATACAAAGACAAGAGATTAATAAAGCTGACCATGGTTGATATGATAAACCCAAGTTAATAATAAACCCAAATGATTAATACTAAAACCCCAAGGGACTAATATTATAAACCCACCATTGTTAAACACTAATATAAATATTAGAAAGACTAAAATAAACATGGTTTATTTTCATGGAGAGACAATCCTTGTTACACTGTTTCATTCAACCATGGCTAACCATAGGTGTCAATGGTTGATCATGATTGATATTATAAACCTAAGGAAATAATAAACCCAAGGGATTGATATTATAAACCCAAAGGATTAAGAAGCCCAACGGATTAATACTAAAACCCCTGAGGGATTATAAACCCAATGGAATAATATTAGATCCAAGGGACTAATATTATAAACCCAATGTATTCAAACCCTTATATAGATATATATATATATAAATATTATATGATTCACTAAAAAAGCATGAATGAGCATCATGATTCATACTAGAGAGAATCCTATCACAATTCCATGTTGACTTCATAATAAACCATGGTTGACTACGGAATAATAAACCCAAGCGATCAATATTACAAACCCAATAAACGCAAGGGATTAATACTAAAATTGAAGGGATTATGAACCTAAGGGAATAATATTAAACTCAAGGGGCTAATATTAAAAAACCAAGGTATATAAACCCTAAGTGGAGACAATTTGTTTCATAATCTAAGATTAGACCATGATTGACCACAATTGACCATGATCGATATTATAAACCAAGTTAATAATAAACCAAAGGGATTGATATTATGAGCCAACAATGGTTGACCATGGTTGGGTATGATTGACAATGGTTGATCATCATTGATATTATAAACCTAAGGGAATAATAAACTCAACTGATTGATGTTATAAACCCAAAGGAATAATAAAACTAAGGGATTAATACTAAAACCCCAAGGGATTATGAACCAAAGGGAATAATATTAAACCCATGGGACTAATATTATAAACCCAACATTGGTAAACCTAAATATAAATACTACAAACACTAAAATAAAAATGGTTTATTTTGATGCTATGACAATCCTTGTGATAATGTGACATTCAAACATGGTTGATCATGGTTGGCTATGATTGACAATGGTTGACCATGATTGATATTATAAACCTAAGGGAATAATTAACCAAAGGGATTGATAGTATAAAACCAAAGGAATAATAAACTCAAGGGATTAATACTAAAACCCCAAGGGATAATGAACCAAGGGGAATAATATTAAAACCAAGGGATTAATATTATAAAGCCAACATTCATAAACCCAAATATAAATATCAAAAACACTAAAATAAACATGGTTTATTTTCATGGTGAGACAATCCTTGTCACAATGTGACATTCAACCATGGTTGACCATGGTTGGCTATGATTTACAATGGTTGACCATGATCGATATTATAAAGCTAAGGGAATAATAAACCCAAGGGATTGACATCAGAAACCCAAAGGAATAATAAATCCAACAAATTAATACTAAAACCCCAAGGGATTACGAACCGAAGGGAATAGTATTAAGCAGAAGGCACTAATATTATAAACCCAACATATATAAACCCTAAGATAAATATTATAAACATTAAAATAAAATTTATTGAGCATCGTTGATTTTCATATTGAGACAATCCTTATCACAATTGCATGGTGGACCATGGTTCACATCATAATAAACCATGGTTAAATAGGAATAATAAACCCAAGCGATTTATATTATAAACCCAAAGAACAATAAACCTAAGGGATTAATACTAGAATCCCAAGGGATTATGAACCTGAGGAAATAATATTAAACAAAAGGGACTAATATTATAAACCCAAGGTATAGAAAACCATAAGATAAATATTAAAAATACTAAATAAACATGGTTTAATTAATAAACCCTAAGAATTAATATTTTAAACTCAAGGGATTAATAAACCAATGATTATTAATATTATAAATGCAAGGAACAATAATACTAAAACTCAAGGGAATAATATTAAACCCCAGAGACTAATATTAAAAATCGAACATTGGTAAACCCAAATATAAGTATTACAAAGACTAAAATAAACAAGGTTTATTTTCATGGTAGGACAATCCTTGTCACATTGCGACATTCATCCATGGTTGACCATGGTTGGCTATAATTGACAATGGTTGACCATCCTTGATATTATAAACCTAAGGGAATAATAAACCCAAGAAATTGAGATTATAAATTGAAAGGAACAATAAAAACATAGGATTAATACTAAAACCCCAAAAGATTATGATCCCAAGGGAATAATATTAAACCCAACATTGGTAAACCTAAATATAAATACTACAAACACTAAAATAAACATGGTTTATTTTCATGGTGATACAATTCTTGTCAAAATGCAACATTCAACCATGGTTGACCATGGTGGCTATGATTGATAATTGTTTACCATGATTGATATTATAAACCTAAGGGAATAATAAACTGAAGGGATTGATATTATAAATGCAAAGGAATAATAAACACAAGGGACTAATATTAAAACCCCAAGGGATTATGAACCCACGGGAATAATATTAATCACATGGGACTAATATTATAAACAGAACATTCGTAAACCCAAATATAAATATTACAAACACTAAAATAAACATGGTTTATTTTCATAGTGAGACAATCCTTGTCACAATGTGACATTCAACCATGGTTGACCATTGTTGGCTATGATTTACAATGGTGGACCATGATTGATATTATAAACCTAAGGGAATAATTAGCCCAAGTGATTAATATGAGAAACCTAAACGAATAATAAAACCCAAGGGATTAATACTAAACCCAAGGGATTATGAACCCAAGGGAATAATATTAAACCCATGAAACTAATATTATAAGCCCAATGTATATAAACTCTAAGATAAATATTATAACATTAAAGAAAACATACACAATTGTTGATTTCATATTGAGAAATCCTTATGACAATTCCAGTTGTACATGGTTGACATCAAATAAACCATGTTGACTCAGAAATGAAAAACCCAAGCGTGGATATTATAAACCCGAAGGAACAATAAAACCAAGGGATTAATACTTAAACCCCAAGGGAATTTGAGACGAAGGGAATAATATTAAACAAAAGGGATTGATAATATAAACGTGAGGTATACAAGCCCTAATATAAATATTAAAATTAATAAAATAAACATGGCTTAATAAACCCTAAGAATTAATATTTTAAACTCAAGGGATTAATAAACCAAAGGGATTATTAATACTATGAACTAGAGGAACTAATAAAGCCAACTTTTTATTATAAAAAACCCAACAAATCGGTGAACCCAATGGATAAATATTAAAAACCTAAGGGATCAAGAAGTGCAAGGGATCGATATTACAAACACAAGAGATTAATAAAGCTGACCATGATTGATATTATAAACCCAAACTAATAATAAACCCAAGGGATTATGAACCCAAGAGAATAATATTACATCCAAGATACTAATATTATAAACTCAACATTGGTAAACCCCAATATACATATTAAAAACATTAAAATAATTATGGTTTATTTTCATGGTGAGACAATCCTTTTTATAATGCAAAATTCAACCATGGTTGGATATGATTGATAATGGTTGACCATGATTGATATTGTGAACCTAAGGGAATAATAAACCCAAGGTATTGATATTATAAACCCAAAGGAATAATAAACCCAAGGGATTATGAACCCAAGGGAACAATATTAAACCCAAAGGATTAATATTATAAACCCATTGCATATAAACCTTAAGACAAATATTATAAGCATTAAAATAAACATGATTGATCGTCATTGTTTTTCATATTGAGACAATCATTATCACAATTCCATGTTGGACCATGGTTGACGACGATTGACATCATAATAAACCATTGTTGACCGGGGAATAATAAACCCAAGCGATTGATGTTGGACAATTGCTGATCATGGTTGTTTATTATTGACCATTGTTGAATAATATTAAACCCTAGGAATATGAACTCTTAAATCAATAAACTGAAACGATTGATATTATAAACCAACGGGAATAATAAACCTAAGGGATATAAATTATAAACCCAACACATATAAACCCTAACATGACTATTATAAACCTTAAAATAAACATGGTTGACCATGGTTTATTTCCATATTAGATTAATATATTGTGATATTGATATAATCATAAATAGTTTGAAAAACTTTTAAACCCTTAATATAGGGGTTTTATAAAACCAAGGATTATTAATATTAACAAACGGAATTTATATTATAAAAACAAATGATTAATAAGTGAAAGGGATCAATATACCCAAGGAATCAATAAAACCAATGAGCTAATATTAAAAACCCAAACCCCCAGGAATTAATATTTTAAGCTCACGTGATTAAATGATAAACCAAAGGAATTATTGATATTTAAAACTTGAAGAACTAAGAAACCCAAGCATTTTGTATTATAAACATAAAGAACTAATAAACCCGAGGGAAAAATATTAGAAACCCAAGGGTTCAAAAATTGCAACACATTAATATTAAAAACAATAGGAATTAATAAAACATAGGAATTAATATTTTAAACCCAAAGGCTTGATCAACCCACATGACTATGAATATTATAAACCTAAGGGATCAATAAACCCTAGGGATTGTTAATATTATGAAAGCAACAAGTTAATATTATGAAAGCAACAAGTTAATAAATTAATGTAATAAACATTGTAAAAATAAGGAATTAATATTAAACCTTAGGAATATTATTTAAACCTTAATATTGGGGATTAATAAACCAAAGGAAATAAATGATAAACCCAAGGAATTATTAATGTTACATACTTAAATAACAAATAAACCTAATCATTTAATAATATAAACCCAAGAAATAGTAAACCGAAGGGAAATAGTAAACACAACAAAATAATATTATAAACACAAAGGATTAATAAACCCAACAAACTAATATAAAAACCAAAGAGGTTAATAAACCCTAAGAATTAATATTTTAAACTCAAGGGATTAATAAACCAAAGGGATTATTAATTTTATAAACCCAAGGAACTAATAAACCCAACCATTTAATATTAAGAACCCAATGAATTAGTGAACCAAAGTGATAAATATTAAAAACCTAAGGGATCAAGAAGCACAAGGGTTCGATATTACAAACATAAGAGATTCATAAAGCCTAGAAATTAATATTCTAAAAACAAAGGTTTGATAAAGTCGCATGATTATTAATATGATAAACCCAAGTGATCAATAAACCTTAGACATTTTTTGTATTATAAATCCAAAGAATAAATAAACTAAAGGGATAAACATTATAAAACTAACATATTAAACCCTTAATATTAGGGTTTAATAAACCAAAGAGATTATTATTATTATAAATCCAAGGGATTATTAATATTATAAATAAAAGGATGAATAAACCCAATGCATTTTTAATTTTATAAACCCAAGGCATTAATATTATAAAAACAAATGATCAATAAACCTAAGCAATCAATAAACCCAAGAAATAAAAAACCCAACAAACTAATATTAAAATCTTAAACAATTAATAAACCCTAACAATTAATATTTTAAAGTTAGGGAATTAATAAACCAAAGGGATAAAATGATAAACCAAAAGAATTATTAGTATTATAAACTCAATGAAAAAATGAACTCAAGGGTTTAATCTTACAAACCCAAGGGTTTAATCTTATAAACCCAAGAGAAAAATATTATAAGCCTAAGGGATCAAAAAATTCAAGGGATCAATATTAAGAATGGAAACGATTGATATTTTAACCCCAATGGATTAATATTATAAATCCAAGGTGTTTAAATCCCACGATAAATATTATAAATCGAAAAATAAATATTAGTGACCATCCTTAACCGTCGTTGATTTTCATATTGAGACAATTTTTGTTACAATGCGACGTTGGACCATGGTTGACCATGATTCTCAATGGTTGATTATGGTTTTCATTCCAAGACAATCTTCGTTATAATGCAATGTTCGACAATTCTCATGATCATTGGTTTTGAAAATGAGAGAATATATGTCATATTAAATATTTTAAATCCCATAAGCCCTAAATAAATGTCATCAATATTATAAACATAAATAATGCTATAACAAAAAACAATAATAAAAAACATAAACCACAACCAATATAAGAACCACATTGTGAACCATAAAGCATTAAAAAATGAATAAATAATCATCACATTAATAATAACACATTCATATCACTACATTATAAACAATAAATAAATTTTAAAGGCATAAATACATTGATATCAATACATGAATGTAATAATAGTATAAATCTCAAGAATATTGACATAAAAAAATAGAACATAAAAGCCCAACAATAATATTATAAATATAAACAATATTTTTATTTATGAAAGACATGAACAAAGTGAAGATATCCACACAAAAGACCATAACAATTACGAAAGAGAAAAGAAAATGAAGTAGTAACACTGCCATTAGAGCAAAGGAACATAACTGCAAAAAACACATCTAAATTGCACACATTGGATTTAAAGAAGAACAACATAATAAGACATTTTAAGACTAGAGATATACAATTTTCTACATAACAACAAAAACGAGAAAAAAAATTCAATTTGACCAACATTACAACCACGGAAAGAACATTGAGTCTTAACATATGTTTTTCATTTTCTTTACGTCAAATAATTCCACTACAAAATTGAACTTGAAATACTCCATCAAATATCATCTATGGAGTGGCCTCTTCCAAAACACAACCAGACCGATGACAAAAGAAACACCAATTCAAATCAACATGTTAATGATCACGATACTTAACGCTTTCCAACCAATTCCTTCTTTTTCTCCTCCCAGACTCCCTTTGGTGCACATGTAACAAGTATTTTACATGCATTTTCGTTTCATCTAGCACACTAAGATGATAATCAATAAACACAGGATGAATCCCATGTTTTCTATCAAACTTGTTCTGAAGATACGAAAGAAAACTTATCATCACTCCAAACAATATTGCACACCTATGCGGAATAATACAAGACATCATTATTGTCCATAGATGCATTTGAAAGAACAACCAAACAAAAAGCAAAATCAATGAAGACACCACAAAAAAAATAATAACACAACACACACACACACACACAACACAATATATATATAATATATAATATATATACAATATATATATATATATATAATATATATATATATATATTAATAATATATATAACAACCACATTTGTATTTATGTTAAAAAAACTTTATGTTATAAATGTTTACATGAAATAAAACAATCTACTGTTACATGAACCAAATGATATAAAAATTTCTACAAATATAAGCCTCATTTCACAATACAATGGAAAAAATTGTGGAAATAGAATAAAATTGTGGCCAATATTAAAAAAAATGAATATTGGCCATGGTGATGGCCAATATTCAAAGCCTCCTTTTTTGCATTTCATGATCTAATATGAATCCACAATATTAATATCAATATGAACCAATTATAAAAATGATTTTGAATGATTGGCTCATATAACTCATTGTTTATGTCTTAATGGTATGTTGCAAAGAAAATAACAATAAGAACTTAAACAAAATTAAATAAATTGAACAACATGAAAAATGGTGTAAACAACTTTCTCAAATATTACTATGAATATGATGAATTTATTAATCTCATAAATATATGAAAATGATTATTATATTAAAAGTAAGTCGAGAGAACAATAAAAGCAATTCGAAAAACATACTATAAGGTCATGATGTTATTAATTGTATGTCATAGTGATATGAACTTCAATCGATCCTCATCTTTCTTCCTACTTTTAACATATGCACTATCTTACATTTTGACATAATGTTGAAAAGACAAAGGCGGTGCAATGCATAAACCATGGATTGATTTTACTCTTGATATGGCTGTGAAGGTAAGGCCTTGCTGCTCTTTATTCTTAATATCAACTGATGCTCATTCTAAAGTCAATCCCTCTGACTTGTGGATTTTAAGAGCCCATGCCATCTTCAAAGGAATTTTTTTTTTCAATTTCCTCTTATCACTGGTGTGATAAGCACAATGTTTGGATTGCTTGCATCAAATAAAACACCAAATTACTTGAAAAAAACAACAGCTGTGAAAATTAGAATTTGAAGTGGCTTAGAGGTAGGTGTAAAAGATATATCCTTAACATAACCAAGTGCACCATTCACCAAGACATATTCAACCCATAAATTACATGTCAACATAACACGCTAACCACGACAGAAGAAAACCTCACTGTCCAATTGGTCATCATCAACACCAATGATTTATGAATGCCTTGAATGCTCAACAATATATCATGCAATTGGAGAATTTAATGATTTTAACATATTCCTATTATGGAAGGAGACCAAATTATTTGTTGGAAAGATTTGAACTACTACATTACATAAATCTCTTTCTTTAAGATGCAACCTCATCAACCCATGACACAAGAAACTCCCAATATTCAAGAACAGGTTCTACATTTTTTATGTTATTAAGGACACTACGAAAACAAGATTATTTCTCATTATTCCCTTGTTGGTGAAAGATTGTGTTAAGAGTGACAACACTGTTGAATTTGTTCCATAAGACTTTCCCTATTGTATTACCTACATACAAAGGCTTATCTCTCACAAGAGGCAGCTAGCCAAGGTTACTCACAAGGATGATGGATCTGCCAACAACGGAACAATTATTTTTCTTTGGAAATTCTTTTCGTAATTAAGCATCTATTTGCATAAACAACCTTGATCTTGGAAAGCTCATTTCATCAATCAATATATATATAACATGTCACATTTCTTTTTGGAATAATGCAAGTGACTTCCCCTGTAGTGTCTGCATATATTTAATTGAAATCTTTAGAACTGAGTGTATTTTTTTTTCATTTATATTAAAAGAAGATATTCCTATTGGGGAAAGAAGAAGCAAAGGGCTTCTTTCATTACTTGACAAATTAGAAAGAGATTGAAAAATACAATGGAAAAGGAAAGAATTCCTAGTGTTTGTAGTGCCCTGAAAAATCATAAGAAGAGATTTACGAATCTCATATTCAATAAAGTTCCTTAAAACAATTTCAAAATAAAGACGTTTTTTCAACAAAGAATTTGGAGATGTAAATGTTCTATTTGAAAGGTCAACAATGTCACCCCTTTATTTTTCATTCCTTATAAAATTAATAGTTTCTTCTGCAACATCATCAGAAAGAGTCGTACTTTCCCAGTCAAAGCATATATCAAAGTCCCTTCGACCAAGGGTGTGAAGATCAGAAACATTCACATCATTTGGTGGAACCAAGCAAGAGAAAATCTGCCATTCTTAAAAATCATCTTCAAGATTCATTCCCTGGTTAGAAAAATAACCATTTTATTCATCTTCAATATTATCTATAATTGATAGATGTCGATCAACATGCCATGCTTGATATAATAAATTCCTCCAATTTTCAATAATAATTTTAGCTGAAAGGCAAATTTCTACAGGAATGTCACGAAATGGCTTGTACAAGATAAATTATGTCTAGCAAAAGGTTTCAAATTCCTCTGAAGCCTACCTGGCCAAATCCGAACAATAACATGAACATCTCTAGGCTTCCATGGATCTTGTTTATGCTCACTATCAAATGTCCAAGATCTTGTTGTTTCTATCAAAGATAGATTTTCAAGGAAAAAAGGTCTCTTCTGGTAATGTTGAACAAAAATATTCTCAGATGATCATTACAAGCCATCCCTTGAGATTTTCCTAAAAACCTTTCTTCCAACATTTAAGGAAGAAAATTTCTGACTACAAACAACAAGAGGTATCTTAAGAAACATATGGCATGTTTCTTGTGCTCCAATGTTACATTCAACAATTGTTTCTACAAGAAACCTTCTATATGCACATAAAGCATGATCCTCAGAGTCAATAGAATTTGAAATTCTAGTTAACATATCATGACAACTTTCAGACCTTTTCTACTTTTGATGCATACTTAGCAATATATTTCAAAAGAGCATAGCCAGAAAGCACTGGTTGGAAATCAAAATTTTCACGCCACATTGTTGGAAGGTCAATGTTATGTACATTAACTGTTTCATCATTTCTTACTAGCGCATATCTTTTTCTTCCTTGATCATCAATGAACAATATTGATTCATCATAAAGATCCCATGGAGCATTGTACCGACATGTCAGAATAGTGCCCTTTTTGCACAAACAAGAATCTATAATACACTTTGTGTGCCTTTGGACATGGTTTAACAATTCTTCGTAACCATTATGAAGATTACAAGAGAAAATATGACCAGTATTCAATAGGAAAAGGTCATCATTATGGCTTCGTGGAACAGTTATGTTGTGACGATGTATGTCACGTAGATTCCATGCAGTTACACATTTGTCAAAGAATCTCTTTGTAAGTTGTACATCATAAAAATTTGACCAATCAAGTCTCCCATGTCATGAGCGCCTTATAACCATAGGAAACCATGGATATGTGTTGAACCTCTATGTTTCCAGTCATATCTGAAAATAATGAAGATATAGTTACTACAAACAATATAAATAGAATCATAATAAAAGTTGACAAAGTATAGAAAATAAATACAACAACACAAGCCTATACCAAAAGTCTTTAGCTTTAAGATATTTTTAGATAACTTCCTCTCGAAAAATATTGAATCTATGGTGCATAAATGTGGCAACAATATGAGGGTACTGGATAACATTCTAAATTTTCATACTATGCTCATTTAAAGAATGAGAATGTGAATGTATGGGCATGAGGTTATGCAACTTTGGATACTTTGTGTCAGCTACACTCAAAGCAGAAAATAAAGATGGACATCCTAACTAAGTAATCATGTCAGTCAATTCAGCTCGACACTTAGTCCTATATGCCCTTGTACCTCTCAGAGAAGAAGCAGACATTATAGAATTCTCAACCGACTTATTATCAAGTAAATTAGATAGTTGGTGGTGCAACTCTTCAATTGTTGTATGTGAGTTATCATGTAAATGTTTCTTTACAAAAACTGCAGTAGTTGCTTGGCTTTGATGTCGCATTATCATGTTCAATAGGTAATATTGAAAGCGAGGATGTCATCCTAATCTATGATCATAGTACCTAAGAATATGCAATGCATACTCATTAAGTTCAATGCTACGAATACGTGGTTGCAACCAATCAACATCACTAGTGGGGAACAATTTTGGTAATTCCATATATAATAACCCCTCTGTATTATATTCATTCATTGGAGATGTTCCAACACTAGGCCAATCCATGTCTTTAACATGAAAAGAATCAACAATATCAAGAAATGCTCTAATTTCTTCCACTTCTCTTCATTCGTTTGGTAGGCGAGCAACAAAAGAAGAAGGATGAGAGGGAAAATGCTCAACAGACAACTCTTCATTACTAATTTCATTGATCTTAGATTCTTCAATATCACAATCAACAAATTTAAGCCTAGAGGAGACATCTGTTGATCTTTCAAGTAGAGAATTCATTGAATCATAATCAATTACAACATATTGATAATATTGATCATGTTGGATTTTGAAAAGAAATGCAACCATCACTCGAGATCTTTTGACATAAAATTGATAATATTTAGACTGAGTGGCATGTCTCGTCACAATTAGAAATTCAATATCTTCCACATGTCGAGGGAGACTTTGTACAGTTGTAAAAATATCTTGAGGAAAGCTAATTGTATTACCACTATACTTATATTTCCCATCTTGAGCATGTGTCACTTGAAAAATAGGATTCACATGTGCTATTATAATTTGCTAAACTTGAGTAAGAACTCTTAAAATATGACATTTCTCACTAGGATCCATGTTATTATATCGACAAAAATGATGGGCTCCACTTTCTCTCTTACATCATCTACAAACAAGTCCTTCAGAATGTCACAAAACCTGGATTCCAAGATATGATTCTTGGCAAATGTGGCACATTTGGATAACTGACAAGCTATTTATCTTTGATCAAAATATTTTATGCGTTGCAATCATGTTTTCATCAAAATGAATATGATCTCTATTGGCCAAAACATGTTGAAAACAATTTTGAAGAGTAAAATTTCTTGTAAAATGTACTTCATCTTCAAGAACATGAGATTCCCTTCCCACATTTGAAGCATGTGGAATGGATCTATGACAAGGTATTTCCAAATTTATGGTCTTCATCTCATGAACATGAGAGGATGTAAAGGTCTCTTTGTCATAAAATATTTTAAAATTTAATTTCCAACTAATTATAAATGAAAAAATGAAAAACAATCAAATTCACTCAAAATTTACATTTGTGTCTGGATGTGGATGAGGGTTATTAAATGATTGCTCTTGGCTTCTAACATCAGTGTATGGAACATTTTGGGAGTTAGTTTCTATGCCCCTATTCAAATGAGTGGTTTCTTGTTTCAAAAAAATAAAATAAGTTATAAAACTAAATGTCCAACAAATAAAGATTAAAAAATGGAAAATAAATCAATTACATTGAATATTTACATTAGTTTCACAATTTGATGTTTTGGATTCCAATTCTCCAAACTAATGAGATGAAATCATGTTTTCTCCATAAAAGGTTACAAAATACAATTTCCAACCAACTGTAAATGAAGAAATGAGAAAAATATCAAATGCGCTCAACATTTACATTTGTTTGGAAATGTGTATGAATGTTATTTGATGGTTCCTCTTCACTTCTAACAGTAGTAAATGGAACATCCACGAAGATAATTTGTATGCCTATTTTGAAATGTGTTTTCTCATATTCAAAGAAAATAACATACGCCATAAAATTAAATGTCCAACCAACTAGAAATTTAAAAAGTGAAAAGAAAATAAAAACCATTGAAAATTTACACTAGTCTGCTAATTTGATCGTCAAGGAGAATGCATAGGAAGGTTATGACATACTTCATCTTCACTTCTAAGATTAGAATATGGAACACTTTGGGAATTAATTTCTCGACCCCTATTAAAACGAGTTGTATCCTATTCCAAGAGAATAAAATAACTTATAAGTTTAGTAATCAAAACTTTGTAAATAGAGGAATGTAATAAAACAAACACTATTGCAACAAAAATAAAAATATCATTGTGTTAACCATTGTTCCACGTGAAATGCTATGAGGGATGACTGATTCTCTTGGTAGGACCACATTACTTTGAGAAGCGGGACTAGAAGATCTGATGTTTTGAGCAACTCACTCCAAATTATCAAACAAAAGGCCAATTAAACTATCATCCAAATCATCACACACAATGTCATCATTACCTCCACCATGGATGTTTTGCAACCTTTGGATGTCAAAACATGCAATTGGACACACAGAAGGGTTAGGGTGGACATTTACATCCACATTATCGATATGATGTTCTTCCTGATTGCAAGATGTTTCCCCAATATTATGAACATTTTCTAGAGAGAATCAAACAACAAGATTATGTCGACAAGGAGCATATTCTGATAATGAACTATGAACAAGAAATGTTCTTTCCATTATATCATCCATAGTACAATACTTACGAGGAATTATAAAATCATTTTCAAGAGTAGCTTCACTCGTTCTTCTATGATATGTTGCTCTCATATGCTCATTTATGGCATCCTTATTTTCTTGATACCATAAACGACGACTTTCATTAGACCTATCATGTGATTTTGGTGACAAATTTCATTTTATTGAACACTTACTTGT
Source organism: Pinus taeda (assembly GCA_000404065.3). Lineage (NCBI taxonomy): Eukaryota > Viridiplantae > Streptophyta > Pinopsida > Pinales > Pinaceae > Pinus > Pinus taeda. Next base: position 17,836 of record APFE031374985.1, read on the forward strand.
TCCATAAAATTGTTTGGTGTGGAGCTTGATTATCTTCTTTATTTAGAGGTATTCCCACATTGGACCCTAGTTCATAACGTGGTGGCAACGCATCCCATAAAATATAGGCTAAAAGGGCAGTCTAGGGGGGGTGGCTATGATATTTGGGAGTGCCCCCCTGGTGGGGGATTGGGGACAACGCCCTTGAAGCTAAAAATAGATGTAAATTTTCCTTGTCAATTGTTGTAATTTTGTAGTCAATCTAGGTCGTTCATTAGGCAGAGATATGATGGTAGAAGTTATGTTTAATTTAGGTTTTTTTACCCTAGAAGACAACCCCTTGCTATATATGAGCGAATTGTATTGTGTCTATGTAGATTTTTATTTTTAGTGAGGAAGAGAGGAGATTGGGAGCATAGAGGGAATTATAGTGGATTTGTTGTAGGTTGTATCTCTTTAGTTTGCTAGATAATATAAAAGGAAGGACTGGATATTTCCTGTGGATGTAGACCAAACTAGGTGAACCATGTATATCTGTTTTTCTCTTGTTTTATGTGTTTTATGTGTTTATATTTCTTCAATATATTTTATGTGTTCGATTGCTCTCTAATATAATTTCTAACAACTGGTATCAGATCCGAAGGTCTATTTGGCTGATAAACTTGCAGTAGATAAGGGTTCCTGGTTCAAGTGGGAGCAATGGCAGAAGATGGTAGGTTTAGTGTCGAAAAATTTAACGGCCAAAACTACCAGCTATGGAAGATGTTGATGGAAGGTTATTTGTACTAGAAAGATCTGTACCAACCATTGAGTGGAAAGACAAAGAAGCCAACGAGTATGATAGACACAAAATGGGATATTCCTTATAGAAAGGCACTTGGAACAATATGGTTGTGCCTAGTTGCATTGGTAGCCTTTAATATTTCAAAGAAAATGAAAACAGAGGGTCTAATGTCGGCATTGACGAAAATATACGAAAAATCCTTGGCCTCAAATAAGGTATTTCTTATGAAGCATTTATTTAATATGAAGATGTCAGAAGGTGGATCTGTTGTTGATCATTTAAATGAATTTAATACAATTACTAGACAATTATGTTCTGTAGGGGTAACTTTTGATGATGAAGTTAGGGATCTGTTATTTCTGTGCACATTGCCAAAAAGTTGGAATGGTTTAGTTATGGCCATGAGTAACTTTGTCTCTAGATCTATTACTTTAAAGTTTAATGATGTTGTCAGTGCAATTCTTAGCAAGGAAATATGACAGAAAAGCTCCGGTGAGACATCAGGTAATGCTTTGACTATAGAAACTAGGGGAAGAAAAATGGAAAGTGGAAAGAGGTCAAGATATCATAGTAAGTAAACAAAAGGAAGATCCAAGTATAGATCAGTGATAGTGTGCTGGAAATGCTAGAAGAAAGGGCACCTGAAGAAAGACTGCAAGTCTCGGAAGGGAAAAGAAGGAGAAGTGCAACAAGAAAACAATCATGAAGAGAATGTGATAGGTGATGTGTTGCAAGATGCTTTCATTCTTTCATTAGAAAATATTATGGATGCCTATGTAGTAGATTCAAGGGACACATTCCATGCCACACCTGATAGGAAACATTTTCATGATTATGTTCAAGTAGATTTTGGATAGGTTTGATTGGGTGATGATAAACATTGTAGAAACATTGGAATGGGTACAATTTTCATAAAATAGTAATAGAAAATCAATGGCTATTGAAAGAGGTAAGGCATATTCCAGATTTGAAGAAAAATATGATTTCAATAGGGTAGTTGGGAGGTGAAGGCTGTGTGACTACTTTTACAGATAAACCCTGGAAGGTCAAAAAAGGATCCCTGGTAACAACAAAAGGAGAAAAGGTTGGTACATTTTATTTATACAATTGTATTTCTAATTCTATTAATGCTTCAACCTCTACAGGACAAGATATGACATTGCGACATCATAGGCTTGGGCACATGAGTAATAAGGGGATGCAAATTCTTCACCCAAGAAATTTTTTGCTAGGTTTGAAGCATATTGATTTAAAATTCTGTGAGAATTGTGTTTATGGAAAATGGAAGAGAGTTAGATTCCTTAGAGTTGGGAAAGAAAAGAAGAGGGAAAAATTAGAGCTTGTGCATACATATGTATGGGGACTTGCTCAGGTATCATCTCTCAGTGGCTCTCGTTATTATGTTACTCTTATTGATGATGCAACCAAAAAATCCTGGATTTTCTGTATTTGAAATAAATTTAATGTATTTGATACTTTCAAGAAATGGAAAGCTTTGGTTGAAAATGAGACAAGAAAAAGGTTGAAGTGTCTCAGATCAAACAATGGAGGTGAATATTGCAGTAAAGAGTTTGATAGATATTGTTCAGAGAATGGAATTCACAAAGAGAAGATAGTTCCAAGAACACCACAAGAAAATGTTGTGTCAAAAAGGATGAATAGGAAAATCATGGAGCATGCAAGGTGCATGAGATTTAGGATTGCCTTTACAATTTTGGGCAGATGCTGTAGATAATGTTGTTCATATAATAAACATAGGGCCTTCAAGTTCATTGAATTGTGGTATTCCAGAGGAGGCATGGATAGGTAAAATGGTAAACTACTCATTTTTAAAGACTTTTGGTTGTTGATATGATAATGAGATCTAAGACAAATAATAAGGTATTACAGACTTATGTGCATGGATTTGTCTATGTTATTTTATGAAATGGATCGATAAGATTGCGAAATAAACAGACAATGAGGTAGTAAAACAAAAAAAACATAATAGACAACACATAATACATCAAATTTAATAAGGAGTTCACCCAATACACCTGGGCTACATCTCTTGGTCTAGCCTTCAGTGGTGGCATCTCAATTAAGTCTTCAAGCAAAGTGTTTTACAACAGTGAGTTCAATTTGAGCCTCACACACAATAGATGCAACAACAAGAGCTTTACTTCAACTTCTCAAGATTTCTCAGAGTACACAGACTCCCTCAATGCTCTTTGTCCCTGTCCTAACTCTGTCTTGGCATTTGCTTGCAATACTTCCTGTCTTGTTTGCTCTTTGTCTGTGGCTTTAAAGCTAATCTGGGTTGCATTTCTCCTTCTTTACTTTCTGTCTCCTGGGCCTCTGTCTGATCAAATCCCTCTTCTAGCATTACACAATCATTTCATAATGCCTGAAGGATAGGTGGCCACCTATTCAACAATGTAAGAGTACATCGGTCCCTTGAAATCCTTCGGAATCCCAAACACGGTCGTTTTTTGTTTTACACAGGAAAATGCATTCACGACAATGAAATTCCACCAAAACACAGTTCAATTCGGACTTCAAAAAGTCCTTAAATATGGTCTATTCCTCTATCGGGTCCATCCCCAATCGCTATTGCAAGTTGCTTCGGCCTTACTCCAAGGTTCCCCTTTGTATTTTTGAAATACGTCAAAACTACGAAAATGCATTAGAAATGGCTTTTCTTTGGACTTGAAACAATATAATTTTCACTTCATGAACCCTTTCAAGTCCAGCTTATCGCATTAGCCTCTATCCTTTGCATTTCATTTAATAAACAAAAAACTACGAAAATGCATTAAAAATGGCTTTGCTGTGGATCTCAAATCTTATGAAATAATATTGATAAAACTATTGGGTCGTGTTCATTAAATAACACATATACACGTGTATAGGTCTCTCTCCATGGTGTTGCTCCGATGCAATTTTTATATATCGCTCATGCCCCGGGCCATTTGAAAGCACTCTTTGTTATCACCGATAGCGATCATGTGATGCAACATGTGTCGTCGATCTACGTGCTTGATCGATAGTCCTAGTTGACTCTGTTGGTCACCGTTGCAAGTGGTATGTAGTCTGTGTCGATATCCGTTGTCTACCTGTGCTAATTACAATTTTCCGATCAGATCTGGACCGTTGATCAGCCAAATCTAACAGCTGCTGTGCATTCATTATTCTGCCTCAGATACTCTGTTTTTTTCATGGTTTTCTCTAGTATTTTCCGCCTGATAGTGTATTTCCGCCATTCCAAGGGCTCTTCTCCTGCAATGGTTTTAATCTTTGGCATGACTTTTACAAGATTTCAAGACTTAGAGAGTGTTCTTGGATCCATTTGGATTAATTGTGAAGCCTTTGTCCACATTAGTAAAGGAAATAGAACAAAGCTTGAGAAAAAATCAAAGAAATGTACCTTTATTGGATATGGTGTTAATGATTTTGGTTATCGCTTTTATGATTATGAAAAACAAAAAATCATTAAAAGCAAAGACATCATTTTCAATGAAAAGGTTTTGTATAAGGATCAATTACAGGAAAAGAAACAAAAAAAAGAAAAGAGAGAATACACAATGCTTGATGAGATCACAAAAAAGTGAAGGTGCCTGGAAATCATAATGATCAACAACAAGAACAAATACAACAACCACAATAGTAGCAAGCACCTCAAACACCTGAAAGTGATGTTAGATGATCTACTAGGATAACTAGACCCCATGAATGATACTCTCCTTCATTAAATTATGTATTGTTAATTGATTCTGGTGAACCAGAATGTTATGAGGAAGTAGCATAGGTAGAAACTAGGAAGAAGTGGGAGGAAGCCATGAAAGAAGAGATGAATTGCTTAGCACATAACCAGACCTAGGACTTAGTTAGGTTGCGTGCAAGTAAAACAACATTGCATAATAAATGGGTTTACAGGTTGAAGGAAGAAGATGGAGGTAGAAAAATGTTTAAAGCTAGACTTGTGGTGAAGGGGCTTGCACAGAAAAAGGGTATAGACTTTGATGATATGTTTCCTCCTGTTGTTAAAATCACTTCAATCGGAACTATTTTTAGTCTAGTAGAAGCTAAAGATTTGCATCTTGAGCAGTTAGATGTAAAGACAACCTTTCTCCATGGGTATTTTGAGGAAGAGATATATATGCAGCAACCACAAGGATATGAGGTAAAAGGGAAGGAGAAACTAGTGTGCAGGTTGAAGAAGAGCTTGTATGGCCTAAAATAGGCTCCGAGGTAGTGGTATCTAAAATTTGATAGGTTTATGTTTGAACAAGGTTATACTAGATGACACTCTGATCATTGTGTTTATCTCAAAATGCAAAATGATGGCAGCTATATTATATTGTTATTGTATGTAGATGACATAATTGTTATAAGTTCTAACATGTAGGAAATAAATGTGCTCAAAAGAAAATTGGCAAACTCATTTGAAATGAAGGATTTGGGTGTTGAAAAACTAATCCTTGGTATGAGAATAATTAGAGATAGGAAGAATCCAAAATTAGCATTGTCTCAGAGTGAGTAGATAAGAAAGGTTTTGAAAAGATTTAATATGAAAAATGCAAAACCAGTTAGTATACCTTTGGCTAGCCATTTCAAACTAAGTAAGGAAGTGTGTCCCAAGACTCAAGAAGAAATGGCCTATATGTCTAAAGTTCCATATGCATCAGTAGTTGGAATCTTAATGTATGCAATGGTTTGCACAAGGCTTGATATTGCACATGCAGTGGGAGTTTTAAGCAGGTACATTAAAAATACACGAAAAGAACATTAAATGGCGGTAAAGTGGATTGTCAGGTATTTGAGAGGTACCACAAATCAAACATTATGCTTTGGTGGTTCAAACATAGCTCTATAGGGATATGTTGATTTAGATATGGCGGGTGATAGAGATAACAAGAGGAGCACAACTGAGTATGTGTTTACTATAGGTGGAACAACTATTAGTTGGGCTTCAAAACTGCAAAGTGTTGTTTCACTCTCAACAATAGAAGCAGAGTACGTTGCCACTACCGAGGCTAGTAAAGATATTAATTGGTTACAGAGGCTTCTGGATGAATTGGGTAAGAAGAAGGAGTTGGACAGGTTATATAGTGACATCCAGAGTGCCATACATCTTGGAAATAACTCTGCATTTCATTCCAAGACTAAAAATAAACAGCTCAAGTACCATTTCATACGGTCAGAATTGGAAGATGGATAGTTGAAGCTGGAAAAGATACACACTAGCTAGAATTCTGTAGATATGCTAACAAAAGTTGTAACCAGAGAGAAACTGAGATTCTGCTCAGTTTCAATTGGTCTTAAAGTATGATGAAGAAGATGAGAAGCAACTAGGTCCAAAGAGGAGCCATTGTCTAGCAAATGAAGCAATGGTGGAGTTTCTCTAATCAGTCTCCAAGTGGGAGATTGCTGGGTGTGGAGCCTGATTATCTTCTTTATTTAGAGTTATCAGCACATTGGACTCTAGTTCGTAATGTGGTGGCAACGCCACCCATAAAATATACACTACAAGGGGGGTCCAGGGGGGACAACTACGATCTTTGGGAGTACCCCCCGATCAGGGGTAACACCCCAAAAGCTAAAAATAGATGTAAAATTGCCTTGTAAAATGTTGTAATTTCATAGTCAATCTGGGATTTTCATTAAGTGGAGATTTTATGGTAGAAGTTATGTTTAATTTAGGGGTTTTTGCCCTAGAAGGGAACTTCTCACTATATATGAGGGAATTGTATTGCGTCTATGTAGATCTGTATTATGAGCGAGGAAGAGAGAATATTGAGAGTGAAGCGGGAATTACAATGGATTTGGTGTAGGTTGTATCACTTCAGTTTGTTGGATAATATAAAAGGAAGGACTGGCTATTTCCCGTGGACGTAACCCAAATTGGGTGAACCACATATATCTATGTCTCTCTTGTTTTATGTGTTTATATTTCTGCAATAGATTTTATGTATTCCATTTCTCTATAATAAATAATTTCCTAACACCAATAACATGTCTACAATGATTAATAAAATATTCATTATGGAATCATAAACATGGAACATAGAAAATATCTAATATAAACAAACACAAAAGAATGAAAAATGAATAATTTTTTTTTTTGAAATTGTAAAGAAACATAAAAAGTGTATATGTTATTTTTTCCAACCATATAAGCTTATGAAAATGTATAAGGATATTTTGAAATGGCTAAAGACAGAATTGAATTTTTCAAAATGGCTAAAACCATAAATGAATTCTTCCAAATGGCTTAAACAAAAAAGTCTAAATTCCAATGTACATATTAGAATCAGAACAAAGCCCATATATTTTGATACAATACTCTAAGAATTATATGACTTGGAAGTATATCTAAAAATTTGGAACTATATACTATAAAAATATAAATGCAAATATTAAAATGTACATAAATATGTAACATTATTTGAGAATCAATGAAAAAAACCACTACATATAACATGTATAACATAACCTCCCGGATGCGGGTGACAGGATGCATGTTGCCTGCCACGTGACCGTCACGTGGTGCCCTCGGGACGGAGGTCTGGTGTTTAATGAAGGCCATTAAATTCACCTTCAATGGCATTCATTGCCTTCCTTACGGCCCGAGCTACCAAGACTTCAAGGTAGGTGCCGCCAGAATGTTCAGGAACAGAGATTTAAGGGGAATTCGCCTGTCTGAATAGGCTAAGAAATTCGGCTCTGCACTACAGGAGAATGTGGGTATATGGGCTGAGAGTAGGAGTGTCAGGGTGACGCATTCGCGTTTCAGAGGCAAGGCTCAGTGTAATAGCTGGCCTCCTCTGTCTCTTTTCTTCTCTAAGAACTTTATCTGGAGTACTGTGTTTCATTTTGGATGGCTCAAAATGCCAATTCGGGGTCATGCTTCCCCGCGTAGGGGCAGGAAGCATGGTGGCCGGGGTGTTCATAGCCCTCGAAGGGTCTCCCCACTGGCAGTCGCTTCGCCCAGCTCCCCGGGCTATGTTGATTCTGATTCAGACATGGACAATTCGGTTCAGATGGTGACTTTTCGCTACATCCGGCGCACTAATAGACCTATTGTCTCAACTCTTATCACGGTGGTCTTCACAGAGGAAGAAGATGCAGAGGGTAAGGGTAAGGGCATTTATGAGATGCAGGAGCAAAGCTTCAACAGAAGCCCTCAGGGTGGCAGCCAGGAGGATAGCTCCTACCAGCCCTCCTCTCAGAGCCAGCGAGAAGAAGATAGTAATGGCATTCAGGCCAAGGACCAGAACGAAGCCTTAAGGGAAATTTGCAGCTTAATTGACAGGGAAATTACCAGTTCCAAGGAAAATAAGGTACCTGAGGAAGATACGCAGCCTGCGCGTCTCTTTGGCGCAAGGCTGTATCCTGTTCTCCCTCCGGGATTTCTGAGTTTGGAGGACATTCCATGCGGCATGGAAATTGATTTTCTACCTGATCCTGAGAGAGAGGCAGCGGAGTGGGAAGCAGAGCAGAATGCTAACAAGCAGAAGGCTGAGGAAGACAAGGTGGCTGATGGAACTGGTAAGGAGTAAGGTTCTGGCTTTTTGCTTCTGTTTTTTTGGCATTTTGCTTCCGGTTCGATGACCTTCGGAGGTCGGTTTGCCCCTGGTTTTGAGTTCGGGTGTCTCAGCACCAATTCTCTTTGCGCTCTGCTTGCCACCTTCGTCCAGCATGAAACTGGTTCTCGGACGTATGTCCTCCGCCACCTTTGCTCCGTCGGTGCCACCTGCTCGGTAGATGGACGCGTGTCCTCTCATCGGCTCCTCTCTCCCTTCAGGAATCCTGGTTCCATCTTGTTAATTTCTGGTTTGTCTAGTCAGCATGTTTTATGCCTTGTCAGCATCAGTTTCAGTTTCAGTCATTTACAGGCTATTTTGTCAATTATAACAGACTGTAAATGGTTTTTGAGATACAGTAAAATGTCAATGTTATTACCAGTTATGGTATGGATCTCTTGTCAGAGAGTTGTTCATGCGCTCTCAGAGGTTTCGACCTCTTGTAAATACTTTTCTTTCTTTTAATACAAATAGTTTAGCCTTTTGCCCAGAAAAAAA
>APFE031374987.1:0-49296 GCA_000404065.3 Pinus taeda
TCAGCCCCCAAATCCCCATAGGGGGACAAGTTCCCCCAGCATCCCCCCCCTTGTGGAGGGGTGTACAATCTTCCTGAGGTATACATCTAGCTGAGACCTTTGCATACATAAGATAATCAAGCTCCAAACCCAACATAGGAGTCAGTCTCGAAGTCTTTCCCACTAGGATTGGGCAATGTGTGGTCCCAGCTGGAATCAAGTGTGACTGAACTATGCATTGTGTAGCTCTACTCCTCAGCAAGCCACACTGGACTATGTGTGGTGTATTTATAGTTAGCATCACCTCTCACTGGATGTTAGGACTACACAATGTGCAGATCCAGCTGACAATCCCTTACCTATGAATGTCAAAACTATGCAATCTTTCCAAACAATTGTCTAGTTTGTTGCATGATTGGTCCTTGAAGCGAATTTTTATTTTAATCTATCATTTTCATACCACGAGTGTCCTCTCTATCTCTAGGTACAAAATTTGGTGAGTAGCTTCTCATCATCACATACAACATGGTTTGTAAATGGGATGAATCAAAGGATATGGTAGAGAACAACACTTGAGATCTAGTTGAACATGTGTCAATGAACTTGCCAATCTATCCAGACACATAGTTCTTCATAGAGAAGGACATGAAGATAACATTGCAAGAAATAAAGGACATATCTGGAGGTAGCTTCAAGTAATACATGGAATATCAATAGGGCTATGTCAACATCAACAAGTTAGGCTTATATAGCATTCCATGCACGTGCCCCACCTTCCCATGTGAAAATATAATTCACTAGATTGTCTCACATGCCAATCCCAAGATGATTAAATTGAGTGATAATGAAACACAACTTGCTACCTTTAGGACAGAAAGCTATAATTAGATGTAACACTCGGCATAGTTGATGAACTACATAGATGCACTCTTCTATACTCCCAACAACAATTTTAACACTAGAGACATCATGAAGCATTGGGTAAAAGAGCCATCAAAGTTCAGGTCAAACCCTAATTAGGTGTATAAGACTAACTCACTCAAGAATTCCTACCAACTCTTGATCATCTTTGCATGGCTCTTTTACAATCAAGAGATCATGGAGACCTTTCCACAAAATTGGGTTGTTGTATTCGATCAACTAGAAAATGAAGGAAGGCCATCCAACTGGTTGGCCATGTTGGCTTTTCAGTTGAAGGTGCATGTGTGTAATGACTGAAATCTTCCTAAGGATGATAAAGCGAGATTTTATATTTCCACATACCTGATTCATGAAATATATGCCCAATAGTAGTTTCCTAGCATGGGTTTGACCTGGACACCATCAGATGATGTTGTGAACATTTATTGTAAGTTTCTCTCTGAGTTCAGCTACCAAGGAGTCATGTCAAGGATATCTCACCACTTCATCACCCTAGTTTACAAGATCATGTTCGAACAAGTTCCACCTTTGATGTCCCAAGAAGTGATGCAGACATTGCTTAACATTACATATTAGTATGCCTCACTTGGTGGCATAATCATAAGGTTGTGTGGTAGAGAGAAACCTATGCATGTGATACCAAGGTTTGCCATGGATAAGTTATTCATGAAATAGGTTGCATATCACATATCCATAGGTTTATCAACAGGAATGGATAGGAGGAAGAAAGTACCATGGCCTACTCTTACTTTGCGGATTGGATTGTATGGGATCTAGAGCTTGAAGGATGTGGATGTAGAGGCCAAGGACTTGAAGAAGTTTGAGTTTGGCACCAACGGTTTCAATTCGTATGATCCCCACATTATATCCAAGAAACATTATGTGAAGGTGTATTATCCATGGATCCACGGGGCATGTCATTAGCTAGATGAATACCCTTGGAGGTATTTCTACAACTCCTCTAGGCTTAATGAATAGGTCAACATGGCTATACAATGGAAAGTAGCACTGCAGGTAGTAGCACCATAGGAAGAAACAACAACAACAAAAATGAGCAACAAACTAACATATGACAAATAAAGGTGGAAGATAGTTGAGAACCGAGAGGTCGAGCAAAACTACAAGTTCAAAGAGTATCCTATTGTTGAGAAAGTAGCTTTAGAAATAGAGGTTAAGAGGCGACAACTTGAAATGAGAGTAGAACGGAGGAAGAGAGAGAAGTAAGGGTTGGAAGATGCAAAGAGGAAGTTGTAGGTAACATAAAAGAAGTTGAAAGAAGAGTAGGGGTTGAGGAGGAGAGAAAGGGAAGAAAAGAAAAAATAAGAACAGGAGGAAATTCAAGGCACAATGACAAAGGAAATTGTGCCTATAAAGGTTGAGGAGTTAGAGTAACCATCGAATGAAGAAGAGGGTGATGAGGTACAAGTTCCAGAAATTTCTCAGTAGATTGAGCAGCTGGTTGAAGAAATGGTCATGGATATTGAACAAGAGCCACAAGACCAAGACAACAATCACATGCCAACGCATCTGAGGTTGCCCCACAGTCTTTGCCACCTACTAAATGAGAATCTATCCCAAGATATGAAGGAGATATTATTCTCCTTGATGATGATTCAATGATGGATGTGTAAAATCTGGCATTTGATGAGTCACAACAGAGAACTGTATAGGAATAGAGAAATGAGATCCCAGATGATCACACACCACCTACGCACATAAAGGAAACAATGATTGTGTCATATGATAGAATACATCCAACTTCCATGGTCGATGCTTCTAAGGCTTATGTAGAAGCCATCATCTCAATGGTCAAGTTATTTATAGTAGAGAATGATTGGATGGAAAAGGAATTAGAAGACATTAGGCATATAATGAAACATTATGTATGATCCACTATGGAAGAAATAAAGAAAGTGATACTTGACATATTTTTCACCATCCACAAGGCAGTTTTCCATTTATACAGTTTTTAGTAGCAGTAAGCAAAGATGTCCTGAACTCTCAAAGACATCCATGCTACTATTACGCATGTACAAGAATGCACAATGAGGTATAAGGGAGTCCAAATTTACTTGTAAAATATAATGAAGTTGTGGGAATACCTGGAAAAAGCATAGATTCATATGTTGATCCAGAACTATGACCAGCTCCCTCTGCTCATCACCAGCATTGAGGATTCCTATTCACGATTGTTTAAGAGTCTAGATGTCATAGTGAGGACACACAATATGCCTTCTATCAGAACCCTCATTCAAGCCATGGAGAATAACCAAGCGCTACTGGAGGTTGACAAGTACAAAAAGCAGTTGATGAGAGAGGCCACAAGCAATGACTTGTAGTTGAGCATAGAAAACATGCAGAAGTACATCAGTGTTCCAACCACACTCAAGGCAACGTTGCACATGCTTCAAGATGAGATGGACAAAGGTTTCTGAAACATATACTCAGAATCCATGGAGGCAAGAGTCTGTTTTAAAAAAGACATCAACAAATATTACATCGAGACAATAATGCATTATCAAGCTTGGTATCAGTTTGCCACCAAAGACCATCACAAGGATGTTTCCTAGTCAGTCTTTCCCCAAGACCCTGAGTGATGATTTTTGTCTTGTTAGGCTGACTCAAGCCTATTTTGTCCCACATGGATATATGTGGAAATTGTATTTGACAAACATATTGTAATTGAAATTGTAAGTGTGATTAGTGGAATGTGAACAGTCATTATGTAATGTGAAGAGTCATGAGGGTAGTCAAAGACTCAAAGGGGAATTTCAAGGGTAACCCAACCCTTTATTATATATAGAACCTTATAACTCATATTAGAGCTTTTGGGAGCCAAGAATTTGGTTAGGCATTGCCTCAATATGGTTTTCCTAGAATTCATCCATAGATATTTCATTTGGAAACCCTACATAAGCGCATCCAAGTATTAGTTCAAAAATAAGAAATAAACACTTAAATGAGAATTACCTTTGTGATGGTCTTTTGTCGTGACATCTTCCTGTAGGTATCAAATCCTGCATGGAGGTTGAAACATCTCCTATATATGTTCATTGTCAAGGGCCTCCATCTTTTGCAAACTCCTATCAGAGTCCTCATATCTTTTTGGGAGATATTTTAGTCAATGCTTCTTCGCCTCGGATGTTGAATTCCTTCTACCTTTGTTTCATATTTTCATGATCTCTTCCTTTCTTTCCACACACTTCATTCCCATGAGATTTTAATCGGGTTTCCTCAACCACCTCATGATTCATATGAGAACATATTATGTTCATTTAATCTAGTGTGACTTTATGCTTTGCTACAACCTTTTGGAGGTGGAGATCCCTTATTATTTTTATCATGTTTCCCAATATGGAAATAGTAATCTATACTATTTGAAACCATATGACATGGATTTCATAATATTATGTGCAAGCATACATACCTCATCTTTCCTTTCGGTCATCTAGACTTTCTGTAGCAACTTCATTTGAACAAAGGAAATTTATCATGTAGAGTTTCTTTCCTGTTATGTCATTATACCATCATCCCTTGAATTCTATGAGTTCAAATTCGTCATGAAACATTTGGTTCCTTTGTATATAAGTGAATCCTTTGATGATGATTCCATCAGATATTTTTCCTTTTTGATTATTATATGATGATCCCAATCAATGATGACCTCTACTTCTTTATATAAGTATCACTTGAGATTCCAATGATGTTTACTAAGAGATTCTTATTCTTTGTAAGCAATATAATTTAGTGTATACATCCTTTCTACTTCCCAAGTCAAGAGCCCTTACTTCTCAAGCTTTCATCATGATGTTATTTTCTAATCTAATGCATCCAATATTATTTACATTGCCTCTTGTCTATAAATTACATGTGGAAAGTACCTTCTAGTGAATAAGATCATCTTAGTCAAAGTATAGATCTCTTACTACTTCCATCTTAATATTTTTTATCTCAAGTTCTTTCACTTCCACAATAACATGGGTTTCTTCCATATCCCTCTTGTCCTTCTTATGTTTAGGACAATATTGTCAATAGTGCCCAAGTTTTTGGCATCCATAACATCTCAGCTTAGCCATGTTATTCATTTTCCTTTTTTCACTAATTGATGCCTTCCATATGTTCTTTTTTCACTTTATTTCTTCAACATTATAACGTACCTCCAGGGTCTACCTGGAAAAATATCCCCTGACTCCATAAATTTTTAAAATTTCCTTTAGATATAGTTAAGGTTCCATGGTCCATACTGCTAATCTTACTATTGAATCACATCCAGTAAGGCACCTTATACTATAGACACATTATTTCATACCCTTTTTTTTAAAATATCATTAACGTAAACCATAGCTTGGAAAGAAGTAGGAATCACAACAGGCAATCATCAAGCCTTTTATGACATGCATGGTATAGATACCCTAAACCAATGGATATAAAGTTAGAACTTCATCATTAACTATTCTGCATGCACCTATATCCCATTCCAATAACTATCTCAAACGCTAATATATATATATATATATATATATATATAGCCTCACAGAAGTAACATTAACATAAAGATTTTTGACATACATATTTATGCAACAGGCCTATAGTAGATGTCAATCATTCCATATTACCAATGCATAGCCCAGGAAATTGAAATCCTAGACTAGAAAATATCAAGTGCTAGAACCATTCATGTATCATAATAACACATAAGCCAAAGTGGGGCAACGTATCCATCACTGTATCAATTTCACCTAATATTTTCCTCTTCTAACTTCAACTTGGACTACATTAATAAATAATAATGACCCTTTGCATGCATTAAATTATCTTGTAAGAGCCACTAACTCAAATAATTACATGCAACTCCTTCATTACATCTACTATTAACCTAGGTAAGATTAACCAGTTATTTTCACCGTAACATATGAATACCTCATAACAAGTTAGTGTCGGTAATTATACTACACAAGGCTTTCATGCAAAGCCAATCATGAGTAGACCAGCACCTTGGCACTAGCACTAACACCTACCTTCTATGATTCCACCACCATCATGGATACACTAAGAGTCATATACATAATACTACAATTATTATCATACTTAGAAATACCTCCACATCTATACAATTGTACCAAATGATTTAATGACATGAAGGGTAAGAGAACAACATAAAAACATCCCACACATGTGAAACAAACTAAAACATCACTTGGAGAGCGGAGCACCACCACCCAACCTTAAATCACCTCTAATTCCCCCCGAGCTAAGGTTCTTGCCATGGATTAGCTTCGTGCAATTGATCTATGCCATGGGTATTTAATACCCTCTTTCATGATATAGTTTCAATTAGCGGTGTATCACTTTTATGGATTCTTTTTCCATTTTCCTAGGCCTTTCTCATAAAATCTCACCTTTATTTCCTGTGAGGCTTTTCGTCATAAAATATTGCCTTTATCTCCCACAAAGATTTTATGTTTTTTCTTGATAGTATTTATCTCCAATCCATCTAGCTTATCTAGAATCACATCTTGAAGCTTATCATGAAATATTTATTTCTATCGCATTCCTCAATGGGATTTGGCAAGAATCTCATCTCTGCCATATCGAATTTCCAATTGATCAATTTATTAATTACTTCGTAATGTATTTTATTTTCATTTTATACATCACACCTAGATTTCCTCAGCTTAGATTTACAATAGTCTAACACACAAGGGAGGGGTGTTACAAACATTTCTTCTTCTACCTTGCAGAGAGACCATAGTTTGAGGAATGGGATAAATTCCTCTTACTTAGTAGATATAAGGTTACCTTGTTCATCAATAAATGCATTTAGAATAACAAAGATTATTTCTTTCTTAGATACAATCTCTCCCATATCTTGCAATTTACATTTTATTTGATATGATTTTGAAAGACATGATGATTTCACTTCATCTTTTGAAAACTTCAATTTATATAGATCATATCTAAGTTATATGGTCTTTTCTATCTTTCTTTCAGAGAAACGTTCTACCAACTTATGATATATTTCTTTAGATATCTCCATCTCAGCTACATGAGAAAGGAGAGACTCTTTTTAGTCTTTACATCCCTTTCCATGTATTCAAAGTGCTTGCTCTTTGGATGGTTTGGAGAGCTTTGAAAGGACATGATCAGTGACGTCATTTATTTCAAGGAGTATGTCTATCCTTATTTTCCATTCAAGGAAATTTGATATCTTGACAAGCTTATGGTCCTCCTTGAAACCTGAAGTTGTTATCACTAGATTATATTATAAGAAAAAGATACTTGCGAAAATCAAATTTGAACTTGATGACAAACTTGATGGTCCTTTTAAGAAGGATCTTAAATTAATGAAGGAAGACTTCCTTCTTTAGGATGATATTTTTCCAAATGAGATGATTGCTTCAATAACAAGAAGATTGCATTTCAATCTAACCTTATATTTGAATATCTTACAATCCTTTGGTGATCCATGAGTGATGATCTCTAAATTGCTTCTAGTGTTTTAGTCTTTCTTCCGACTTCCTGCTTGAAGATAATTTCAAGACTCTTGTTGGAGTATAATTTGATCTAGGGTATTGATTGATCTATTGCTTGTTTCTCGTTGAATTTCTTTGCTCCTTCTTTGAAGCTTCATTCTCGTGTGTCTAGTTTCCTTGAATGCCCCTTCTTGACTTCAACACCTAAGTTCTTATAGCATGTTGAGAAATCTAAAGAATTCAAAGTTAAAATATTTCTCTTCTTGATAATTGCTTGTGATGCACTTTCACTTGTTAGCTTATAGCGTTTTCTACTTTATGTTATTATTGTGTTCTTTTCATCAAGAAAAATTACCAATATGCAAAATAAAATACAAGTGACACAATATGTATCACCTCAGTGAGGGCCAGAACCTCTCACCTCTTGAGAGGAAACCCTGATAAAAATTCTTCTTCTAGAAGCTCAATTGATGAGACCATGACAAAGACCCTTGACTCTATTATCCTCCTGAGAACATTTTCACTAAGCCTCATGCTTTGCCTCTTCCCTTTCTCAACTTTTATCTTGATCTCAAACTTCTTTCCTTGACTCTTTCCAGAGAAAATCGATCTCTATCCTTCACACTGCTCCTTAGCTTCCCTAGAGAATCTTGGCCTTTAGTCTTTCACTCTTATCCCATAGGGAAACTCGGTCTCTATATCTCTCTCAGTCACCGTGAAGAATCCTTTCTTTTCTTCTTGAGAATAAGTTCTCCTTTGTTTGCCCAAAATAAATGTCTACTTTGCTTTCCTAGAAAAACCATCTCCTTCACCTTCCTAGAAGAAACCTATCCTTTTCTTTCCCTGAAGAAAGTATTCTTTGCTATACTCAGAAGAATCTCTTCATTGTGCCAATAATAATCCTCCTTTGTTGACCTAGAAGAACCATCCTTCACTGTCGGAGAAGAAACATCCTTAGCACTTCTCTTTGTAGCCTCTTTCTCGACATTTCCCTTTGATCGAATGCAAGTTGAGTTGCTTGCTATTAAATGAGGCCGAGTGTGGCTATATATACACCTGTCCTCTTGTCCTTTAGGCTGACATGATCACTAGAGGTTAGCTTGACTTCCTCTAGCATGTTCTTTGATCCTTGTAGACTGATTTGAAGAGGATAAGTGACAAGGTCTTGGATGATACTTTACATAGACAAGTTTGACTCTATACAAAATGTAGCATGACATCATTACATGACAATGAATCTAACATTTTATGGCTAGATGAATAATAATTCCAAAGAATCTCAATGGGAGTCTTGACTCCAAAATAAAATCTGTTGCTCATGAAACCCAAGATGCAATAATTACAATATTTTATTTTTCTTCTGTACATACCATTACATAAAATCATGATTACATATCATTATAAAGACTGTACCTCGTTACACATTTCAATGTGATGCTCTCCTATGTGGAAACCATCATGGATAAAGAGAGTAGGATTAATCACATATGCATAACTAGTATATTGTTGGTGCCCTACCAACACTTTGTTTAGTGAAAAGCATTCCAAAGGAAACCTGATACTAATGTCTATTAATATAAGTGTTGCAATGGTGATATGCATAACCCTAAGAGTTAAGGAGTTATGCACTAGTTTAATAACGTAAGTGTTAAATAATTTAATGGAGAAAAGGAGGTAAGGCATAAATTTACAAAAATAAATAGGGCAATAAATTATATAATTGCATATGTATATAGATTTATGTATGGAAAGTGGCAGAAGTAACATGCTTATATAATTATGAAGAGCATTCTTGGGTTTAATAATTCAGAAAAAGGGATCTTAGGTCTTGGTACACTATGACATTGCATTGATTTGATTCCAAAACTGAGATGAAAATATATTATAATAAGTAATGCAAGATTTGTTAACACAAGGGGTGACAATATAAAATGATAGATTATGTAATTGTGAATACCTTTACCTTATAATAATAATAATAATATTTTTCATAAGATGGGAAAGATATTACAAAGCATTGAAAGGAGAATTTGTGGGAATTTCTATTTGTTGATATGCTACAAATGGTTATGGATTATTGATGTATAAGCTATTTTGTAAAGAAGTGTTGTGAAATTGTAAATTAAAAAAATAAAAAATAAAAAAATTGTTTAACGAAACCCATAATTTAAGGGTCCATTTAATGGACAAAATTATTGAAGCAAAACAAGTCACTCAAATCTGTAGGAGCTCCTAGCATGAGATTTTGTGTCTTTAACTATCATGAATCACAATGTTAGATAATTATTATTTTTTAATCTACTCTTTTAAACCTTATAAAACAATATCTGAAATGAAACAAAATTGAATGTATATCTTGTTGGATGATATATATATATATATATATATAATAACAATTTTATATATATATATATATATATATATATATATATATATATATTATATTAATGACAATTTTAATATATATATATATATATATATATAATATTTAAATTTCTCATTTGAATATATATGTGGTGAATGATTTAATATATATCTATAACGGATTAAATTTGCTAGTTTCTAATATATAAGTAGTTTAACATTCTCATAATAATATAAAACTTGGAAAAAAAATTTACAAATTTACTAATTCAAAATGAAGTTTAAATTATTTACAAAATTGAGAAAACATAAACAAAATAAAAAATTTTAATAATTAAGATATTATTATTTTTTCGTTAAACACTTTGGATTACACAAAATATATCACAGTTTAACAATAAAATTCGTTTTACTGTGAAAAAGATAAATGTAATTGCAATAATATGTACCTACTAACATTGGCTTAGTTAGGCCAACTGAAAATATAAACAAAAAAAAATTACTGTAATTTGTCGTTGAACTTTTTCGATTACACAAAATATACTATAAATGGAAATGTGTTAGCAATCCTATATAAATAAAAAAAAATGTAATTGCAATAACAATGGCTTAGTCACAGCCTACCGAAAATTCCCATTTTAAGGTTGAATGTTCGACAAATTACTTCATCCTCCCTTTAACGTTATATGAGGGTTTGTTTTCCTGGTCTCCCTGCAATTACTCGGCAAATATCTTGGTATTTGGATTCGTAACAGTTGTAATCTGGGGCAATTCCTTGCACATAACTTTCACAAATGATAAATTGGGAAGGGAAAGTAGGTAAACGTTTAATATGGAATTATATCGTATTGTATTTTGATATATCCAGGCTAACCACATCCAACAAAACGCAAGGAATATATTTCCTAGTTTAAATATATTATTTGATAAAACATCATTGGCTACATCTCCTGTTGAACGAAACTGAGCACTCACATTAACTAACTGCCACAAACCAAGGATCCAGTATGCTTGACTTTGTGATATGATATAATTAACAATAAACAACGACAATCTAAGAGTGTGAATTAAGATGAGAAAATGGTGTCACTACATAATCTTTCTCAGGTGTTTTCATTTTAATGCATTCTCTTTTCTCTACCTATATCGCCAAGAACTCGTGATTCATTATTCTCACGGTTCGGGTATTCGCCCTCGTCTTCATAGGTGACTCTGGAAAAGGCAACACCCAAAGAGACAAAAATTCTCCTCCTCTTACTTCTTGATACGAAACACGATTCACTAACCCCATTCTCCTCGTTCTTTCTTCGCCTCGTTTTCACATGACGTAGAAAAAAGAAGCACCCAGCGGGCAACCAAGTGCATTATTCTCAGCAAAAATTGTGGTACTGAAGTTTTCCCGGGACTCTGGGGGATCCATGAGATGAAATTCATTAATCTTGAACACTGTGAAAACTAACATGCCGGTACCCGCTCTGGGAGGTTCATAGTCAATCACATGTAGCAGCGGCAACCCTAATATTGCAGCACAGACAAACAAACATATTCCTGACGGTTAACAAACACGTTTGATATATGGATAAATTTCATGGTCAAAGAAAGAAACGCAACCATCATACCTGCAACATCCTGGGTACCTGCAACATCCTGCGTACTGCAGATGAAACCCAAAAATAACCTGCACAACGTAGCGATTAACACCGTTATTATGAAATTAGTTAATGGATTCCTTGTGCCATTTTATTCGAAATCTTTTCTCAGTTCAGGCGGATTATAACATACCAGTGCAGGTACTCGCCTCCAGGAGCCTGAGGATCCGTGAGCATCTGATTACGGTTTTACGAAATAATTAGTAAGTAATGAATTACAGCTTGACGAAATACAGGTGAATAGATTATTATCCGGCATATCTTGATTAAATTAGGAATTAAACTTACCCATACTACTAATTTCGGTTCTGTAAAGAGTAGTCGTATCCTAAGATCATAATAGTATTGACACCGAGTAGGACGGTGTTGCAGTTGAGCAGAGGTTACTTCTTCATCACCTATGTCGATTCGTGTATCACCGAAGAATAGAACGGACGTCACATGAGGATTGAAATCCTGTAGGACGTGTCCGATAACTCCCGACTCGATCAGCCTCTGCCTTACGTACTCCATTCTTTTGCACAACACAAATCAGAAGGGTCCCAAATGAAAAAGAAAAAGAATGAATACCGCGTCTGAAACCTCTGCAACCGAAGATCCGAAATCAAGAAGAATGAATGAAAAAATGAATCGACAGGACTTTTTAAAGTTGGGGAAAGTGGGACCGGCGAAGAAAAGTTAGGCGCCCTTTTTAAAGGCGCGAAAGTGGGTCCCAGGAAGAAAAGTTAGTCCATGTTTGTGACATAGCTGAGAAGTAGATTTGTTTACTCAAGTATAATAATAAATAAACAAATTCTTAAAGTAAACCTATTTTCATCTTAATTTTATTGTGCATATCTTTAGTGTTTAGTTAATCTATTGGTTGATAGATAGACCTACAATAAATGGGAGTTTGAAAACAAATCAAAATTTAGACTCCATTTCGAGTTTGGTTATAGATGGACACTCTAGGAATAACTTTGTTATGCAATTTCAGAATATAAATTGATATTTTAGTAATAATTTTGTTAATCCATTTGAGAAGGTAAAGGTTAGTATAATTTTTAATGTGATTAATATATGTTGATAGGTATATATCAAACATACGTGTAATTATATTAATAAATATGATTGATATCTCTAAAAATTTGATAAATCTATGAAGACACATATGTATAAATCATTTGTAATTTTTCATTGTTTAAGTTAAATTTTTAATGTATAAAATGGATTCAATGTTTTTAGATTTTACTCGGACATAAAATAGTGACATTTCTTATAATAATTGAAACATAATTTTTTTTTTCAATTGCTTTATATAATGTATATATCTATATATATTAGTGGGCATAATAGTCAAGAGCATGTGTTTTTCCTAAGAGGTCACAAATTCAAAATGAGAGGGGATATGAGACTAGACTTAGTAGTCATAGTGGGTCCCTTGTCCCACAAACAAGGGCACACCAATTTGATGTATGGCTTCATCTTGACCTAATGTTTTTTTATTATATCCTAAGTGAAATATTTTAGTTATAGTGGAGAGCGTTAGTAAAATCTTTTTATCACTTCTCCTTAGAATGACCAATGAGATTGAGATTATTGATGTTTTAGAATGCTTTTAGCTAACAAAATTATAAATATCCCCATATTACACTGTAAAAAAAAGCCTTTAACTTAATGATTTCAAATATTTAAAAAATTAAAATTAAAATAGTTAATATCTTATAACTATCTAATATAATATTAATATAAAATAAGTACACTTAAAATATTCAAAATTTATATATTCTTCTCTAAATTCAATTCTTTAACAATTATCTAACCATCCTTAGAAAAGCTTATTTATTGCCCCATACGTCGCAAAAGTACATTGGGAATGGTTTTATAGTAGTTATTTGTAAATACTATAACTAGCAAACCACATTTATATTAATATTAAATGTGTTTTGATAAAGGCGATAAGGCATATAATATTAAATAATAAATAATAATAATAAATTTAATATTAATATGAATATGAAATAATAATAATATTAATAATAATAAACACTTAAAATATTTTTAAGAAAAATAATAATAGCACATATAAGCATATATTAGAACACAATGTAGTGAAATTAAATAAAACATATTAATAAAAATTAATAACTTAAATATATAAAATTATTTAGGATAGAAAAATATGATAAATTAAAAAAGGAAAATTAACATTGAAATATATGATAAATTAATAATCTAATAGAAAACAAAAACCATATCATTCAACCAAATGTGAAATGTTTTCTAAATTAAATGTTGTAATTAAAAATATACAAATAATGTTGTTAATCTAAAAAATAAAAAAAATAATGTTGGGTAATTCACATTATTAATAAAATATATTTAATTAAAATGGAAAATATTAATTATTCATGATACTATTATAAATAAACGATAAACAATAATAATAAATTACTATATCATAAAATTAAATAATAATAAATAAATAAAAATTTTTTTTATATAATTATCATAAAAATCATATCAAAAATTAAAAAAAACAATGGTAAATACAATAATGCAGAGTAAGTATAAGCATAGCAAAAATCAAATGAATTGAAGAGAATATAGATTTCCACATCTACAACAATTATTGTGAATCACTAACAAGCATTAATGATAGTTAAGAAAGGACAAATCTCGGTTGCAATGAAACAAAAAATGAGATGAAAGTGTTAAGATTAGAGGACAAGTGACAACAACGCAAAGTTTAGTAACATTGAAATAAATAAAAGTAACAATAACAACACATTACACAACAAAATTTAAGTCTCAACACTCTACGAAACCATAATTATTTGATAGGAGCCTCTTCCAAAACATACCGAGAGCAGTGGCAAAAGCAAAAGCAATACCAATTAAAATCAATAGGATAATGATCATGATACTTCACACTTTTAAGCCAATCCCTCCCTGTTTTCCTCCCTGATTCTCTTTGGTGCAAATGATATACAACTTGAAGATCTGATTTCATTCCACTCAAAACACGAATATGTTGATCGACAAAATCAGGATGGAAGCCATGGCGTCTATCAAACCTTGCACGAATAAAGGTAAAAAAAATGATGGTTTTCGTAATAGAATTAATTGCTTTGATGTAGTAACTACCATCATTGTCCTCCATATATGTGAATCATTGACAAAAAGATACAATTGAAATCAGTACATTCAAAGAAAAAAAATTAATAAAAACAAAACTATTAATTTATGATCTTGGTTATTTCATATTCAAGCATAAATATAAAGGATTCAAATCGACAAAAGAAAAAATGAAAATAAATACAATTCAAGGAATCAAACTAAAATTGCTTCAAAATAGTCAATTTACTTACTTCAGTAAACAACAATTGTATTGAAATCAACAAAAAGGAAAACAAAGAACTTATGAAGGTTCATACAAATAATTGAAAAAAAAATAACAAATAAAGAGGTAATCTCATTTTTTCTTAAACACATGCATACAAATAATTTGAAGCAAGAAGAAAAAATAAAAAATAAAAATCATGAATAGCAAATTGTATTCAAGATAAATACCCCAAAAATGATATTGACTTTAATCACTCCTCTTTCTTTCTTAGTGTAACACATGCACTATCTTTCGTTTTTTAATAACATTTAAAAGGAAAAGGAAATGAAATATGCAAACCATCTATTGATTTCACTCTCGATATAGTTGTAAATGTTAGATCTTGCCTCACTTTGTCTCCAATATCCACAGTGGGTCATTACAAAGAAATCTTGTGTGATTTTTGTATTGTCAACGTCCACACCATTTCCAAAAGCATTTGCCTCATATTCCCCCTAAGAACATGCAGAATCAGTACAATAATTGGATAATCCTTATCAAATGGCACACCACAATACTTTTCAAACATAACTATAATAAACTGTGGAAGTTGTGGCAGCTTTGAACCATGCTCAAAGAAAACATTTTCAATATATCCAAGTGCACCGTTAACCAAATCAACTTCAACCGACAAATTACACTTTAACATCACACGCTCTCCATGAGATAACATTACTTCACACTCCAACATATCATCATCACTATCACTTATTTATGTTCTTCTACTTCTTTTTGCAATACATCTCACAATAGGAGAATTTAATGATTTAAGCATTTTTTGATTGTGCAAATTGATGAGATTATTTGCTGCAAATAAGTGAACAAAATAATCAAACAAAATCCTCTCTTGTCGATCCAAGCAACTATCAACACAGGTCCTAAGAACATACCAATTATTAAGACAAGGTTCTGCATTTCTAATATTCGTTTAAAGATTGTGAAAAGATGCTTGTCTCAGATCATCTCCTTACTGCCTATCAATTTTTTCCAGAGCCACTACAATGTTGAAGCTTTCCCACAGAAGTTTCCGAGTTGTTCTGTGTGCATACAAGTGTTTATCCTTAATAGGAGGAAACTTGGCAAGGTTACTCACGAGAATGATGGACCTACCACCAAAAGCACAATGCTTGTTTTTAGGAAAGGCTTCTCGCAAACGGGAATCTATTTGTATGAATAAACTTGGAATTATAAATCTCATATCATCAATAAATATTATCATATGTGTGTCATTTCTTCTTGGAAAACTGCCAAAGCCTTCCCACATAGTTTCTTTATATATTTTATAGGAATTTTTAAAGAAGAATGTATTGGTTTCGCATGTATGTTAAAAACGACAATACTAGTTGGAGCAAGCAATAACAAATGAATTTTTGTATTCGTTGTTGCACTAGAAAGAGCATGAAAAATACACCCAATGAGAGAAGACTTCCCTGTTCCTACAGTACGTGGAATAATCATTTTCAAAGATCCATCATTTTCACAATTAGAAAAGTGTTGAAAAATAATTTCAAAAGTAGTTAGTTGTTTTTCTGATAGAAAGGAAGGAAACAAATATTTGTCTCTAAGGAACCCATAATTCGAAACACCTTCATACTACACATATTTTAAAAAATTGTTGCGTTCTTCTAAAAAAATCATTTGAGACCATCATTTCCTGCCAATTGTAATCAACATCAAAATCCCTTCTACCAAGATTATCAAGGTATGAAATTCTTAGAAAACTTGAAGGAACTAATTGCGAAAAAACCTGCCGCTCTTCAAAATATTGATCAACATTTTCTTCATAAATAATTGGCTCCACATCCTCCTCATCATCTTCATTTGGCAAAGGGCCTTGATCAACATGACACATACAATATCTCCAATTCACCCAACTATCAACAATACTTTCAGTAGACAACCCAATATCTAAACCAACGCAACAAAATTACTTGTATAAAAGAAACTCACTCGAAGAAAAAATTTCAAACTCTTCTCACCCCTCATCAGGAAAGGCATAAAATCCTATCCAAACACGAATGATAGCACGCTTATCACATGGTCTTCATTTCTCCTACCTACACTTCTCATCAAAACTCCATAATATTGTTATTTCTATCAAACATAAATGTTTCAAAAAGATAGGTTGGCTTTGATAAACTTAAATGAAATTGTTTCCACACAAAAATTCATCAGAATGCAGTGAAAAACTTTGGTACACATTCTTACCAACATTCAAGGAGAACAATTTCCAACTACAGTCAACAAGCATCTCAACAAGGAACCTTCTATATGTAGATAATACAGGAGCCTTAGATCCACTCCCACCAGCAACTTTGGTCAACATTTCATGACAACTTTAAGATCTCCTATCTTCCTTTGAAGCATATTTTGCAATATACTTCAAAACATGATCTTGAGAAACAATTGGCTAAAAATCAACATTTTCTCACCTTATTGTTAAAACATCAACATTGTGAACATTTGAACGGTCATCATTTTGTGTTGGTTCATACCTTTTTCTCACTTTTTCATCTATCGAAAACGTTCACTTTGCATGAACCTCCCATGGAGCATGATAGTGACATGAAAGAACAAACCCTTTTTTACGTAAACAAGAATCAACATTGCATTTTGTATGCTTTTGCACATGGTTAACTAAATTCTCATAATCTTGATTGGGATCACAAGGAATTTTCTTTTGAGTATTCAAAAGACATGGATCATCATTTAAAGTTTTAGGGATCATGACATTTCAATGATGTATGTCATGTGGATTCCATGTTGTAACAATTTGATAGAGTACCACTTTTCTACACCAACAATAGTCACATTGGAATAATCCAATGTTTCCATTTTCGATGGTTTAGGCAACCACAAAAAAATGTGAATGTCGGTAGAACCTCTATGCTTCCACTCATATCTTAAGATATTCCAAAAATCCAGTTAACATATAATAATAAATCATACCAACATACTTTTTCCTTCAAATAATTATAAAATTATCGAAAAGGAACAACAGCAAACCTATACCAAAAGTCTCTAGCACGAAGATATATCTAGAATACTATGTCATGGAAGATATTGAATCTTTGGTGCATGCACATAGCATCTATATGCGGGTACCAAATAAAATTTTTAATCTTTCTGCCATGCTCACTTTGTCGATGGAAAACTCTAGTTGAAGGCATAACACTATTCAAATCAGGCCACTTTGTGTTAGTTGCACTTAATGTAAAACAAAAATAGAGCAACCCAATTTGTAGATCATATCAATTAATTCAGAATGACACATTGTCCAAGAAGCTGTTGAAACCCTAAGACAAGATCCAAAATGCACTAATTTGTTAGCCAACTTATTATTTAGCAAATTAGAAATTTGTTGATGCAACCCTTGAATAGTTGCAACCACATTTTCATGAATATTTCTTCAAAATAAATGAATTTGTTCCCTCACTACCATGTCACATAATAATATTCAACAATAAATATCAAAAAGCGAGGATGGCTTCCAAATATTTGATCATTAAATTTCAATAGATTCAAACCATATTCATGCATTTGAACACTGAAAATCTGAGGGTGCAACCAATCAACATCACCTTTAGGGAATAAAGTGGGGAATGCCATATCTACGAATCCTTCAGTATTATATTCATTAATGGGATATGTATCAATATTTTCCCATTCTATTGGTTCAACGAATGCGTTATTTTGATTCGATCAAATTCTCGAGATTCATTAGGCAGACAAAAAAAAAAGGATTATGAGTGACAGTGCAAGAAATTAGCCCTATTTCAATCTCTACATCTATCCTAGGTATACCATCAACATGACTTTCAACATATTGTAACCTGCTAGAAACATCAGTAAGTCTTTCCGAGAGAGAAGAAAATGAATCCATGACAATTTTGACATCATTGTAGTACTTTTCCATTTCAATTTTATAATGCAATGCATCCATCACAGGCTGTCTCTTCACATAACATTCACAGTAATCAAATTGAAGACCTTCCCTTCTTAGAATAAAAAAAAATAGTTCTTTAACACATCGTGGAATCTTCTTTTCAATTGAAGAAATATCTTATGGAAAATGTATCATGTGGTTTCTATGTTGACCACAATGAGCATGCATCACTTGCAATATTGGATTTATCCAAGCTATTAGAATCTCTTCAACATGTTTCAAAAATCTTAGAACCTTAGTCTGCTCACCTGGATCCATGTTGTTAAAGTGAGCAAAGCGATGAGCACCTTTCTCATACTTACATCTTTTACAAATCTTCCCCTTGTGCAATCTCACAACTTTTAGACCAAGATAACATTCATTAAATACATGGCACAAATGCACAATAGATAAACTATTAATCCTCGATCAGAAGGTTTTATGCACATCAACTACTTGTTCCCTAAAATAATATGGAACACTTCCATTTTCTCTACAAAACACCATTCTAGCTTGGTGATGATGTGAAACAACTAGTGGAACTAGAGTATTGATTTTATCATTTCTTTCCATAATATAATGGGAAATTATTCTTCTACATTCGTTACACTTGACCAAATTCTACTTGGAGGAAAGAAAATAACCTTTGTAAGAATGAAATATTTACAAAACAAATCAAATTTGTTAATGAAACAAAAACAATTTACATTTTCTTCATTTCTTCATCGTCCATGTGTAAGCCATGGAACTGATATTTCTTGCATTGCTTGCAAATTTTTTTATCGACCACTATTCACTTCAACATAATTCTGCAAAAAAACATCAAGAAAGAAATTCATAAAACAATGCAAATTTAACATTAACAACCAATAAACCTTTCAAAATAAATATGCATTAAGAACCTATACTCCGTGAAGAGGAAAGTTATGCTCACATTCTTTGGCTTCAACAATATTCTCTATAGAGCTATGTCAAAAAATATTGGTTCCAACGTTTCAATCTGACTGACCCAAATCATCAACCATTCTAGCAAGAATATCACTATCACCAAAAAAATCATATGCAACAACTTATTCCCTGGAATGCATTTCCCTATTTTCCATTATAACGTCTCTAGCACCATTCCCATAACTCCCAAGGTTATCATCTCTATCAAGGGTCCCTATATAAACAAAATGTTCCAAAACAAACAACATCTCACAAGATATAAGCATGCAAATAAAATGTTTTCCTATGTACATATGAAAGCTTCTAAATTTATGATTAGTCAAACCATACATTTCATCATTTCATGAAGGTTTAAAAGTTGGTTGTTGACCCTCGTATTCAGGAAGAAATAAAGGTTTGGCTTCTTCTGAATCTATTTGGTGATTAGTAATAATTTTGACATTGTTCTGAAAAAACAATATGGGAGAAAATAAAATAGTAAAAAGTTCAGATGTACAGGAAAAAAGATGAAAAAGAAAAAAGGATGAACTCCCTACATTATTGCAACAAACACATCTCATACAGATTCAACAGGGGTAGCTATATTAACAATATAGTTTCTACAAGAAACCCCTAACCCTCTTCCCCAACATAGTCTCCCAAATTTTCAACCATTTGAGTAAATTATTTATTCATACAGTTGTCATCAACTCCAAAAATACATTTCTTTCATTGTTTTCACAGAAAATATCATTATTGTTCACATGAAGACTCTCCTTCAAAACACAACATTCTGAAAAAAAAAAAAAAAAAAAAAAAAAAAAAAAAAAAAAAAAAAAAAAAAAAAAAAAAAAAAAAAAAAAATAATAATTAGTAAACCTTCAAAAAGTATAAATTCTTTCAGACTATAAAAACATCCAACAAAAATGACCATTAAAAATAAATAAAATAAATAAATTCACTATAGGAACCACTGCCCTTTCATTCTTATGATTTAAACCTCCTCCTTCTTTGCCATTTTCTAAAGCTCTTTTCTTCTGTTAATACACAAGTCTTCTCCGTACTTTAATGACTTCCTTACTCTCATGATACCACTGTCATTGATACTCATTTGATTGTTGTCATGTACGGGGAAAGAGAGGTCTTTTCACGCCACTCTTGCTTTTTATTTCACTCAACACCTCTATGATGAATTTAAATTGAGTTCAAAAGTCATTTCATAATTCTTTTTGACACTAATACATACTCTTCAATATTGGAATAGCTAAAAACTAACAAAAGTACAGAAGAGAAATATTTGAGAAATTATGTTTCCCATGACAAACTTGGAACACATGGAAATATGTTCCCCTTACACATAATCAATACAAAAAAAAAAAATCCAGAAACTAAAAACAAAGAAATACGAACTACATTCAAAATTTACCTTATGTATGTCATCAATATAACTTCAAAATGTGAATTACAATGATGTTAAAAAAATATTTAAAAGCATACATAAGGTCTTCTACATTATCAAAAAACAAACTGGTTCAAGCTTGAAAAACTAATTCGATACATCCACCCATAATGCCGCTATGTGAAGAATACAATGTACATTTCAAATAACCAAAAATACATTCTGATTTTGAAAGACATCATCAAAATCCTCAACCATTTGTAGATATATGCATGATGCTAGGTCCTTAATATAACATCAAAATGTGAAATACAATTATGTTGAAAAAAATTATTTAAAAACATTAAACATACATATGGTATTTAGTAATATACAAAAAAAACATGTTCATGCCTCAAATGCTAATTGAATACATCAATAGGAAGTGGAGGTATCTCAATAATAGATTATGCATTAGGAATCAACAAAAAAATATTTCCATTTTCAATCACATCATCAAAATCCTCAATTGTTTGTAGATAGAAGTATGACACTTCAAGCACATACAATCTATCAACAACTTTTCTTTTTCACAATCCACTCAGTAAATCATACAACTTTAACTGCAGTTTAGACCAACTGAGAATAAGGAATTTTTCTCCAACTATGTGCAAAGGTAGGTAACTTGCGCATTTACTATTTATATCCAAAGAGACATTCAAGAAAAGACTATCTATGTCCCCAATCATCTTCAAAATATTTGAAACTTTGCTTGTTCGAAAATCGACCAAATTGAAAATTCTCTATCTCTTGAAGTGACAAAACAGATGTGCGAGTATTATTAACAATACACACAAGTTGATTCTTGTATAATCATAATGACATACATTATATGTCAATGATAGGAACAAATGAATAACCCCAATTGTTTACGTTCAATTCCAACCTGTAGATAGTGTTACCATAAGTAGCGTTAAAATGTTTCTCTAAACAAGAGAACCTCCTTTGGTGGAGTTACACCACCGTATGGAAGTTTTGTCCTTTTCCAAACATTGTCAATGCTACTGCAAATGAGAAAATGTGGGTCCTTATTTTTACAAACATGTTTCAAAAACACCCATTCATAATTTCCTCGACTCTATTTTTGGAATAAAGAGAAGAATCGTCGATCCCCAACAATAAGAAATCCAACATTTCTAAACATCTTCGTAAAAAGGCTGACAATGAAATAATTTTTTGTATGCAAATGACTTCTAGGTGTGCTGAACAAAATCATTGATCCCAATGTACAATCAATATTTTATGAAAAATGAAGAAAAGGAAACGCCATAGTAGACAAGCGACCACTATTGTTAAGGTATGATGCTAGGAAGCAATGATTGGAGAAATAAGAGGAGAAAGAAATAGATTATAACTCTTTCTCACAAAATCTATTAGAAGACACAAAGAAAATTTGGTTTCTCAAAACAGGACACCATTGTCTACAAATGAACTTAAATCTCATCAAGATCAACAAAGGAAGCCAATGAAACATAAGGTCAATAAAGTCAAAGTGAAGAAATTTCCAAATAGCAAGATCCATAGCAAAATAAACAACCTTTGTTGGCAACAAAGGAAGGCTTGCCTTGTGTACTAAAAAAAAAAAGAAAAAAAATGTATCTTTCACAATAGCAACAACATTCATTGATTATTTTAATGCAAAAATCGATTAGGAAAACAATCCATTTTCGTCATTACTTGGTTCCTATATACTTCAATATTAGACTAAATAAGTTAAATAGTGCAACTTAGAACACCCTAATTATTCAAATTTATAACCACCTTATAAGAACCACTTTTTCAAACATTTCCTCAAATATGGGCAAGTTAAAGTTTTTCAAAATTTGAGAAAATTGATCCCCTAAACACTTAATAAATTTATTCGTTAAATAAATTCAAACTAATATTCAATAGACACAAAGTTAAGATAGTTGTATAGATATAGCTCCTCATAAATTACTAACCAATTATTTTTTATGTTTTTTTTAATAATAATAAAAATTAATTCACATTCATAGATATAATCCTATAATCGTTCAATGAATTATGATATGATTTTTCACCTTTCAAATATATAATAATTACCCTCATTGTTAATTAAATTATTATTATAGTATCCTCTTAGAAAAACAATTATACAAAGTATTTTCATAGATATCAAGTGATTATATATTGCTAAAATGTGAGTTTATGATTTGGTGTAGAGTGGTTAATCTACTATAATTACACATGGTTATCCTCCTCTATCAACCAGAAATTTTAACTTTACAAAAATGTTATTATACAAAGGTATGAACCTGGTTTTTCATTAAAGGTATGCATCCGTAATTCAACATAGAGAACAATAGATCATTGAAATAGACTTTTAGTGGTGTATGTACATCATTGAAATAGACTTTTAGTGGTGTATGTAAATGAATAGTTAGTGAGCCATACATTGCATTTATTCCATAATATTTCATATCACCTGGATTAATTTTTTTGTTAAATTCACATTGACCCATGTAATATGTCCTATCAAATCCAATTTCCACATGAAAAATTTCCACATGGAAAAACTTTTGACTAAAAACAATTTCTTTTTATTATCCTTTCCCAAACAGATACATCAGATTTCACTTGAAATTTTATAAATAAATTTAATGTTATGGAGATACCATTCTATGTTAATATATTATCAATATTTTAAATGATGGGAAGGTTTGTGATTTGAGGGGGAACCGTGACGACCAATAGTCCTTAACTTTTTTGAAATTCAACTTGTACTTTCACCCTCTATTTTTCATGGTACACTGGAATTGTTTAAAATACGAAAAGTGAACAAAATAGAAATTTTATTTCCTTAAATTCAATTTACTAGATTATTATTTTCATGTTTAAAAAAAAAAAATTCGTTACAACCATCAGTAATCTATTAAAAAGGAGTATATGAATATATGCTAAAAATGAATATTTCTAAATATCAGGTATAAAATGATAATACAAATGGCAATATAAATAAAAATAATATTATTCTGTCAATATTTTATCATATAAATAATGGCTCTTATGCATATATCAGGTATAAAATGATAATACAAATGGCAATATAAATAAAAATAATATTATTCTGTCAATATTTTATCATATAAATAATGGCTCTTATGCATATCATATAAATAATGGTTATTTCACATACAAGATACATACGCATGCATGTTTCAGATGTTTTTTAATTTAATAAACCACATCCAATAATTCATGCGCTACTTTACTTTAATTTATAATTCCTGATTGCTTAATTTGTTTATTTAAAATGACATTCGATCAAATTTATGGCATTTAATTAGACTAGCGCATAACAATAAATGATCCAAAAATGTTTTGAATTGTATTTTTATATTTTAAGATGATATAACAAATATCATTTCAATATCTTATGAGATTAACACAACGAATAAAGGATATTACTATAAGAAAGGGTGGTTGAAACGAAATATGTTGAAAAAATAAAATATAATTGGAACATGGTCAACCTATTTAAACATTCGCATTATCGACATTTTCAATTATTTTGCAGCTAAAACAAATTTATGTTGAAATCTAATTTCAACTGCGCAATTCAAAACCATCGCAGCAAAACCACAAATCACTTTGATGTTTCTCGGACAGTTTTTGGGTGAAGACAGTTTTCGTACAACAAGAGCCCTATACAATATAGTGTTGACGCGTGGCTGTCTCCATACGTCATATCTCTGACAATGTTGGGACGTAAAGTTCAACATAAAAGTGGCTCCCGATATCTCCGTTCCCGGATCTGCTCCATCAATCTCGGCCATCGATTGTCTCACCGTTCATACCGCCAACATTAAAAGCTTCGCGTGGATTAAAATCAAGTTTCATTGACCATACCTTTTATTAATGAATTGTCATATGCGTAGGTAGATATTTATGTTTTTTTACCTCACTTAATGTTTCCTTTATGCTGGAGGTATGGACAAGTCAACTATGTCTTTTAAAAAAAATGCTTTTGGTATATGTTTTGTGTGTGTTGACATTTTGATAATTGCACACGGGAGAAGAAAGAGTTCCCGGTAGCGAGGATTGATGAACCAGAGGATTGCACAGTAGTGCAAGGTTGAAGATCTGTATTTAAAAAAAGGAGGAAAGCATATGTATATGAGGGGGTTGAAATGTAATCAAATGAAGCGGAGCAAGTGGGAATGAAAAATGACTGTGTGAATTTTACTTTTGAGATTGGAAAAGTTATGTAAGAAATTTTTACAGCTCATGTAAGAATTTTTATTCTACAGCGGTAAATGTAAAAGCTCATCTTTACAGCATTAAATGTGAATGTAGATTTTACACAGCAGTGTAAAAATCAATTATAACAGAGTTAGTTTTGTTTTTGATGAAAATTTTTTGGGTGAATCCCTCTCAGCAAAGAGGATGAATATGTATCAGTGATTTTTGTTTTAATGAATAGAAATCATTTTCTGGATATGTAATACTCTGTTCTTCAGTCATTTTTTTTTAAAGCTTTCCTGTGCACAAAAAATCCTTTGAAGTAAACAAAACAGAGCCTCTGTGTGTTTTATTTTTGTGTTTTTGGAATTTTACCAGAAAAATCCCTAACAATTTAGTTAAAGTTCTGTTTCACGATGGCGTAATGTCGATAACATGGTTATTTGGAATTGACTTAAGGCGGTGGGTAAGTTTATGATTTAAACTTAAATGTCCTTTTCATGCCTTTCCTTACCATAGAGGGTAAACTCACACTATGTGTTCACGAAACATTCTCGAATAGAAAATTTCACCACATTTACCATTGGACCGCAGCGTTAGGCATCACATGATAACGGTTCACCGAGGGTTTGCTAGGGTAATGAAACCCTACCCGCTCCACACTCCTGGCATCTCACTCCACACTCCCGACAACCGATTTTCTCCAGGTTCTCGCAGTGCAGACCTTTGCAGTTTTGGAAAACTTCTCTCGCTAACACCTTTGACCATGAATAAGCCTCTGTTGTAACTTACAATAGATGGTAAACTCACACCCTGCATTCACAGAATATTCTCGAATCAAAATTTTCACCTGCCATATGTCGGTTGCTTTGTTGAGGGTCAACATTAACACTTGGATCACAGGGCTAGGCATCGCACTGTCATGGTTCACTCAGGGTTTGTTAGGGTAAGGAAACCCTATCACCTCAACACTCCCGCCAACTCACTCCATACTCCCCGCAACTCATTTTCTCTAGGTTCCCGTACTTCCAAGCTCTAGAGTTTTGGAAAAATTTGCTCTCTCGCGCCTTTGACCATGGATAAGCCTATGCTGCAAGTCAGCTTGGCTGTCACACATTATGCCACGATTCATTTTTTTTCTTTTATGTTTGAGAGGTTTATAATTTTCTTACCTAGGGTAACAATTGGTAATGCAACCCTCCTTGAGGTTCAATGTTTACCACTAACTCGAGAGCTGACCTACTCGGTACGCCTCACAGTGCACAGTAATGGGCTTAATGTGTTCTCGGTTCTATCATTCAGAGTTAGTGGGGCCAACTTGCCAAGCGCCTTCAGTTTTTCCCGGTTGCACATGAGTTATTATCTCTAATATGTTTTGACATGTAATTTGGTATACGTTCATAGAGATTTTCCCTCTTGCATCTAGTTTCTTATCATCTTACAGATGTTTTCCTTTAACATTTTACACTGGTTTTCCCATTCACATTCAATTTCTTAAGACTTTACAGCGTCGTTCTCTTTGTAATCTATGGAAGGGACGATAGTAACTGAACTGGGAAAAGTAAATTAATAGCGTTCCTTCCATTCTGGAAGCTCTTAAGTGAAACCCCTTTGTCGGGTTATTGCCAGTCGTTGTCCCAACAAGTCTTTGGTTGCAGTTATAGCTTTTGCCAGGTAATAATTGATGCCCACAGTAAGTTTAGCTTCGAAACTGTATTAAATTTTAGTCTGGTTACTATCAAGCTTCGGGTTCAATTCTCCTAGTTGAGAATGTTATTTTTCTTGTACACCCTATCCCCAAAGGGATGGAGTTCCTCCCTACAGGGTCTAATTTGTTGATTTTATTTCTAATTTAAGTTTTTGGGTTGCTACACCGCAAACCCTTATATAGTTTTGAATCTGCTACAGTTCTACATGTCTACAATAATTTCATTGATATTAAAATTTAGTTTTATATTTCCATAGGAACTAATACATATGGAAATATTTTCTTCTTAATTTCAACACTTCGTGTTTGGGAAAATATTGTAAGTTTATGTTTATGAAATGTTTTACTCATACAAACTAGATTGCAATCTCTTTGTTTACCTATGGTGATATCACTTCATAGTTAATACTATCTTTTTTTTGGTCAAGTAAGTATGGAGCATTCTATAAACCATAAAAGTACATTACATATGTTACACTTTTTTGCAAGTGCAAAGACCTAAACAAGAACCAGCCTATTGTGGGAATGCCATCAACAGGAAAAACAAACAACTCTCTGTCATCCACTGACAACTTTAGAGCTTTCGTTAAACTAACAAACCCCTCCAAAAGTCGCAGAGTTCCACTAAACTTCCACTAATCAACACCTGATGGTAACAAAAACCACAATTTAAAGAATTTGAAATCCACCCCTCTAAAGAAACGGAGGCATTTCTTCACCGTTGATCTATCCAAGATCCATCGGTCACAACACTTCCTAACTACAAAACATGCTCCTCGACTATCAATTGTTGATCTTGCTCCACCAGATCTAACGACTCACATGTATTTCGGCCGATTAACTTGCACACTTCAAATCCAACCAAAAAGCGGCTTCCCTCTCTCACCTTGCTGATACATGTCACTGAGTGAGTGGAATTGCAACGAACTAGGAAATAACATTTACGGCTTTTCCTCTGCTCGAAAACCACTTGTGGGTTTCCCAATCCGTTTCTACAACTCCGGACTCAACGGTAACTCAAACCAAAATTTATAAAAGTTTGAGATCCACTGTTCAAAAGAATCGTCGACACTTCTACACCGTTGGTCTATTCAAGATCCAACCATCACAACCCTTCCCAACTTCGAAATAAGCTTCCCGACTGGCAACCGTTGATCTCGCTCCACCATAGGTAATGGCTCACACCTATTTTGGCCAGTTAACTTGCACACTCCAAATCCACCCAAAAAATGGTTTTTTCCTCTCACCTTGTTGCTACCTCTAACTATGTGTATGGAATTTAAGCCAACAGGGAATTACCACTTATGGCCTTTCCTCTGCCCGAAATTCACTTGTAGGTTTCTCCAACCCACCTATTCTCATTAACTTTCGGGTAACTCCCTTGCCAAAACACCATAGATCTAATTCAACCGAGATCTAGCGATCCAAAATTAATCTCCACACCACTACATCCTTGGTCCTCCTCCTTTGTTCTTGACCATTTCCTCAAATATGTTGTAATAATGATGCCAATACACTTTTTGGACTACTGTCAATCAACACACAAACAGTTTAAGCAACCATGTACTCCCGCATATCTCCTGAGCCTCATTGATCCAGCCTGTCGATCCAACAATCCCTATCTTTAGCAGCTTGACAGAGCCAATCCTCTAACAGTTTGCCTGGGGGTATCAGCTCCCAAACGGGTCGAGTGTCCCTATCCTTATCGACCACTCCTTCATTTGGCAGACGATCAGCTAACATATTAGCTTTTATTTTTACATGGACAAAGTGTACAGTTTTTAAGGTTTGCAGGTGGGTAAAAATATAGAGAAAGACCTGTGATAGCCTCCAATGTTTCGATACTTTATCTGGTGCCGTATCATTGCATATTTTCTTTGCTGCTCTAATAATCAATTCTGAATCTACTTCAATGATGACATTGTGTGAGTTTGAGTTCACCAAGATTTCCAGGCATTACTCTAAGGCCATGAGTTCCACCATGTTATTAGTGGCCTTCCCCAAGAGGTCATGAAAGATCTCCTTTATTCATCCATGTTCATCTCTTATAACACCCCCAAAACCAACTAACCATAGGTTTCCCTTAGATGCTCCATCTATATTGACTTTTAGAAAACCATGTGGAGGAGGCTTCGAAATATTTATATCTCCATTTATTTGTCTCACACCCTTAATTATGCCCTGTGGGCCTATAGATTGGAGACCCAAATGCAGTATTATACATTGCTCTTGGGGCAGAGGAGAGTCCGTGGGAAGTTTCCACAACAAGATTCTTACTGTGTCTTTGAGCTACCTTAAGATTTGATCAATTATGTGTTGGGGCTTACTTGCTTTGTTCTTGAAGATCCTGCTATTATGTTCTTTCCAAACATCCCGGATAACAAATCCTTGAACGAGAGTCCAGGCTTTATTGATGATTTCATTCCCTGAGAGGTTTTTCCTCCAATTCTTTAAAGTATTGGAGATGCTAAGTCTATCCCTATCATTGTGCCTAAATATTGAAGCCACCCATTCCCACACAGTAGAGGTGAAAGGGCAAAGGTTGAGAAGTTGATCCATCGTCTCCTCTTGTAAGCCACATAAATAACATTTGGATGGGCCAGTGAAGCCTTTTTCAGGAGTTTCTCCCAAGTTAAAATTTTCCTTTGATGAACTAGCCAAATGAATAACTTTATTTTCATCCAGTGGGGCTCTACCAAAGATTATTCCATACCTAATCAGGGTTTTGGTAGTTAAACCCTGCTACTATATGTTTAGCTTCTTTGAGGTTGAAGTTTTCTTCGATGTCTCTTCCCCATCTTAGTTGGCCAGGCAAGGAGGAAATGAAAATCCTCCTATGTTCTAGCTCCTGAGCAAGAGAGTCTGCCTAGGCCTTCAGAGGGCTCTCTTCACTCTGGCCTAGATCCTTCCAAATTCTCCATTTTCCATTGTTCCTTACTTGATCCTAGAAGTCATTTAGCATGCATAGACCTGTGTTATCAGTATCATGCTTGAGAGCTGCTAATTCATCCTTATACATGTTCGGTTCCTGTTGCCAGTTATCCTCCCAAAACCGAGCCAAGTTCCCATCTTAGATCTCCCAAAAACTATGCTATTGAACAATACCTTTATTTTCCCAGGCAAGGTTCCAAATAT
This sequence comes from Pinus taeda, assembly GCA_000404065.3. Lineage (NCBI taxonomy): Eukaryota > Viridiplantae > Streptophyta > Pinopsida > Pinales > Pinaceae > Pinus > Pinus taeda. Next base: position 30,087 of record APFE031374987.1, read on the forward strand.
GGGAGCTGTTAATATGGCCCGATATTCGAATGTGATCCTTATCCTGCCAATTCTTGGAATATTTTTGTTTCCAAAGCTTGGCTAAGGGGGTTGTTGATTCCTTGATCCACCTCCAACAGAGTTTAGCTCCCGAAACTCTGCTGAGGGTTTTAGGGTCATGAAGCCCCAAACTGCCATGGATCTTGGGTTTGCAGATCTTGTCCTAAGCCACTAGAGCCCATTTCATTTTCCCTTCTCCTCTGCCCCATAGAAAATCACTTTGTATGCTCTTGATCAGTTTCTTAACTCCTTTAGGAGCAGGAAGAGCTGAGAACATGAAAATGGGAATTGCCTGCAAGACAACTTGTGTGAGAACAAGGTGACCTGCCAAATTTAAAGACCTACATGTCCATTTTCTGATCTTGTCCTGAAGTTTATTTATTATTGAGACTTAACTTTGTGCCAGCTACCATAGCAAAGTCATTTAAGATTTGTTTGATCACTCATGCTTCCCTGACTATGGGTATGTCTTGCAACATTATGTTGTCCACAAATTGTTGACGAGTATTTCTCTCTCCATCAAAGGTGAGTTTGATACCCTAGATTCTTCCTTCAGCATTTGCCATTTTAATTGCTCTACCTAGCCCTTCCATCATTAGAACAAAGAGGAAGGGTGAGAGCGGATCCCCTTGTGTGAGACCTCTAAAGGGTGTAAAACTTATTGAAGGAGCGCCATTGTGCAGAATGGAAAAACTAGTCATGGTAACTAGTGCCATAACCCATCTTATCCAGTTTTGGTTGAATCCATATGCTCTTAGAACTGCCCTTATATAAGACCAACCTAGCTTGTCGTAGGCTTTCGCTAGGTCCAACTGAGTTATATACCAGCTTGTTTGTTGCTTTTGAGAGAGTGTACCACCTCGTGAGATTGGATGATGTTATTGAGGATTTGTCTTCCTTCCACATAGCCCGTTTGCTCCTACCTCATAGTTAATACTATCATTTGGATTTAGTTTACTATTATTATTTACAGTACATGTTATAATGAGTATTGTCATAATACATGTATTTAGAGGTTTCTTCTTAATCTCAACACTTTGAGTTTTGGAAAACATTGTAAGTTTCTATTTATGAACTATTTTACTTGTACAACTTGTATTGCAGATCCTTTGCTTACCTATGGCAATATCACCTTATAGTTAGTACTATCATTTGGGTTTATTTTACTGTTATTAATTACAGCACTTTGTATAATGAGTGTGGTCCTCATACCTCTTATATTCAATTTAGAATTACATTAACATTATTATGAGGTTTTAGTATTGGTTCTGTGAAGTTTACCTAGTTATTACCCTTCTAGTTTAATTCTAAATTTATAGGACGTGGAAAATTCGCAATATACATCGTTCAAAGTTTAATACTGAAATTAAGTTCCGTTAATAGCTGCTCTTAATTTTATTAGTTATTTTTACACAGTTTTTTTCCCATACTTTAATGGAAAATTGTGATTTTTATTTAATAGTCCCTCACTGAAATTATTATTTTTATTCAATGATTCCTCAGTAGAATTTTGATTTTTATTTAATGATTCCTTAGTGGAACTGATTTTCATTCTTTAGACTAGCATGTCCTTTTGACAATTTTTTTACAAAAAAGTTTATTACTTTTTTTACTTATATATTGTTGCTAGTGTATTTAGAGTATTTATGCAACCTTGCTCTTGAACGCAATTTTTTTATTTCTATCTTAATAAGGGAGACCCTGCCAACCCATGGTAAATAGGTGGCCTCAGATTAAACTCCCACAGATTATTCTCCTTATTAGTCCCTGCCATCTGGCAATGGCCAGGGACTATAGTAATCAGTTAGCGATGCTAACTAATTAGTTGACCTGCTTATTACTCACTGCAATCATTTATAACCGAACTTTTTATTCGCATATCCTTTCATCATCTTATATAACCAAACTTTTTATTCGCATATCCTTTCATCATCTTATTTGGCCTCTTCCCGAGGCGGAGAGGCCAAAAGCATATTACATAAACTGATTTGGAGATCTATTTCGGAAACATTTTTCACTGTGTAAACTAATGCTAGCATTGCGTTAGCATTAGTTCCCAACATTTAATGTTAAAGAAATGTTACGAGGATCTTGGAAGCAATATCACTTAGCTAGGCTGGTATGTTGGTATTTGCATGTTGACCACTCGTCACTCGCTGTGTTTACCACCAAATCACTAGATGTCGTTACCACCAAGCTTATGGAAGGCTAAGTTGCAGCTTATTGTTCTGGGTCTTTCAGTAGAAGGAGCATCCCTGAGACCAAATGCGAGCACCCCTGAGACCAAATGCGGCGGAGGCTCTATGTCCATGTCTGGAGATCGAAACTGGAACAGAGAATCTTCCCCTACTTCTGCAAGTAGGGCACTTAGGCGGATAGGCGGATAGGGCCAAACAGGAAGCACAAGTTAAAGCAAGAAGAGTACTGCACTTGGGAGAACTGGGGGAATCACGAATGAGTGTTGCATATGAAATGAACTATGTTCCCACCATCCAGTAAGTCTTTTGATTCTAGAAATTCGCCCCTTCTGAATTCAGACGCCAATTAGGAATATCATAATTTTCCTTCAGTTAACATCTGATTAATATTGTATCTGCCGCTCATTAGTAACGTTGTTTCATGTTCCTCTCTGGGCGTAGACAGTAGCTTTAACACCTTCAGAAATATCAGAGTTTGAGAACCTAACAGGTCCTCTACATTTACATTAGTGGAATAAAATATATATAGAATCTCTCCCACTTGACCCCTTGAGTTTGGGCAAAATGATTACCTGAGGTTTTGATGCAGGAGTAGACAGTAGCTTTAAGAACTTCAGAAATATCAGAGTTTGACGATCTAGTAGCTCCTGTAAATTTACATTACTATTATGCCCTCTGTTGTTGCAGATTTATAAAACTCCCAAAAGAAGCTCGGAGCGTCTTCAAATATTTGTACTGCTGCCGCTATAGATGGATGCATTAGAACTTTATTAACTTCCCTAAGCACTTTGGAAGTGTCTCCAAACTATAGGTGTAAGAAGCATCTCCAAACTTGTGCAACGCTCCAAACGCTCTCCTGATTTCTTCCGTCGGTCAGTTGGATATTGCTGAAATTCCCGTCCGAATCTGGAAGAATCTGGTAGTCTTTTAGCTTTATATATTTTTAAAAAGGCAGGTAACAAAATTCTTCTGGTTGTCCAAAAATACAAATGCATACTCTTTGATGGCCCTCTCACTCATGTTATTTTCAAGATTTTGAAAAAAAATACTTTTATTTTTATTTTCAAATTAGGATCTCTAATGAATTGCAATCTAATCAATTCAATCTCTCTGTTATCCTAATGAATTGCAATCTAATCAATTCAATCTCTCTGTTAATCTAATCAAACTAGCATTCTTATCATTTTTATAGCTCTGTTTGCCTGAAAAGCAAAATTATGAAAGAAATTTATGATCTTAACCTCGTGAAACGATCGCTTACAGATTTCTAATGTGTTTTTTCGTTTCTTTGGTGTTGTAATAGAACTTTCATGGACTTTGTGGGTGCCTTGGAATGCTGTCCCAGTTTCGAAAGAATGATACTTCAACTTGGTTCTCTGTTTTCACGACCACACTAAATTCGCAAACTTCAATCCTGCAATCACATATTCTTGAAGTTCAGTTGCCATTTCCATGATCAGGGAGTCCATTCAACCACAATTTTGGTTCAATGCTGTAAACTCATGAATCAGATAGTAGTGGACCTCCTGGTTTGCTCCAGTTGAGATCCCAATACCTGCATTTACAATGATTTGAGGAAGACATTAAATGACAAACACAACTCCTTTACTTAATTGAAAATCCAGTACAAAACCAACTTAAATCGTTGCTTCAAAATTCCACCAAAATTCAACTAAAGAATTGTGAACTTAAATAATCAGTTAAGTGACAGAGAACCAGGGAATGACGTTGTCAGTTTAAATACTCAAATTCACATCACTTGGATCCATCTTTACCTAAATATGTGTAACTTAACAAAACAAGGAGTTATCTTCAAATGGATACATGGCACTCAGAAAAGTTTTGTATGCTCATTAGTAACGTTGTTTCATGTTCCTCTCTGCGCTGTGAGGTGAATCTCAAAGAATTAGCAAAGTATTCCCGAAATGCTGAGTATAACCTTCAGGTAACCAGAAAATTTAGAATACAGCATAAATATATGTTTTAATTTCATTTTTATAGCTCTGTTTGCCTGAAAAGCAAAATTCTGAAAGAAATTTATGATCTTAACCTTCTTCCATTGATTCTTCTTCATTTTCGGCTGTATCGCCGAAAACGCCGGAGCAGACAACAATGGCAGTGATTTCTGAAACGTCTGATTCTTGAGCAGGTCCCGCAGATTGAAGCCATGACGTGGGATCAAGAGCGCCCTGTAGCGTAGGAATATACAAAATGCAGGGTGTAAGAGCAAAGCTGGCGAAGAACAACCTGAGGGATATGGAGCTTAGACAAGAGGATGGCCTCGTCGTCCCGATGCTGCAAGGACACGTGAAGTGCAGACACGTGAAGTGCATGCAATCTCCACATTAGAACACGTTGCTCCCAGACGCTCCGTTGAACTGGAACCTAGTCTCGATAATAGTGGGCTGACGTGGAACCTTTAAATTAAAAAATTAGTTTCCTTTTCTTGCTGGGAGACTGTATACAATTACACACTGTTTAAATTACCATAGTTCATTTTGCTAAGATGCTTGACATGTTTAAGGCATACTCTGCCTCCATTTAATACAATGCTCAGATTTCAATACCGGTCTATTTGATTTATACTGGATTTTCTTCCACCGTATACTCTCTTCTTCCTGTTCAATGTGTTAAGCGAGGTCTTGTTGGCCTCTTGTTATCTGTGCCTATAATTATGGTTCCTTTGGTTTACTGTTACGGCATATGGGAGTGTTTATTAAACTACTTATGAAAAACAGAAAGATAAAGTTTACTGTTATGGTATCCCTATTCAGTTTCATTGTAAACCACTTATTATATTCTTGACTGCTTAGTACAAACATGTCGGGTGACGTGTACTTCTTCTGTCTTCTATGTCTATGTAAAGCATACTCAATGTAATAGAAACGTTGTCGACCTGATCTCATAGCATTTATCTACTGGATTTGCTTACACTTTGGCGAATGTTCCTGTGATGCAGATAGTACTGCCAGCCTCCCACGTGATTCAGACCCCACCGGAATCTTCTGTGGAATATGCACAGGAAAGGGACCATATAATTATATATGTTACCTGGTTCCCGGAATGAAGGAGAGCCGAGCCGCCCTTCAAAAAACATGCCTAACCTTTCATATTACTTATGAGCATGTCACCATACATGTAGAAAGGCCTAGCATATTTGAAGCTCGGTGTAACTTATTTGAACCGATAGATCCTCACCTGCTGTTAGTACTGGCTAGTAATGGAGAAGCTACTCGTCCAGCTAAAGCTACTCGTCCAGTTACTGTGAGATAGGCTGATGCTAGGCTTTAGAACTAGAACTTGTTAACGAATGTGTCTTTGAAGACAGTTCCCAAGCTATTGCGCTATCTTCTATGATAGTTTTCTTCAAGGCCTGGGCGCTGGGCAGGGACTAGCTGCCCTGCAGCTCCTCTTGTTAAATCACTACCAACCACCTTACAAGTAGTTTATTCATTATACCTAGAGCTTTCTATATATTTAACCTATTAATGATAATCGTCCAAGATCGATATTCCCCTTTCAACTCGGAGTTGCAGGTTAGTGTGTTTTATTTCTATTACATTTGGGCATCAAATGTCCCCACCAGAGAGTTGTCAGGGTACTGTATTCCTTTCGCAATAAGCATCTAACGTGAAAGTACTTAGGTTATATTATATTCAAATATCTAATTCCTTTTAATTAATTAGGTATAATTATGACATGAATACATACAGTATTAATACGTTTACCTAGGTTGATATCTCACCCACCTTAGTTTATTTTGGCTTCGGAACGTGCAAATAGAGTGACTTAAGCCTTTCACCAGTGGGTTTGCATGGAATTTAGAGATAAGGCTTGGGGTTCACCTTTGGTATTTACAGTGTATAACCTTTTTTTTTTTTTCTTAAGGATTATTCCCAAGATAACTACTCTAAAAATAATCTTGGGTTACATGTAGGGGCTCTTAATTCCACTGGTCAACTTTACAAGCTTGGTGAACTAGCTTGCTCACAGCCATACCAGGTTTTTAAATGTATCATTCTTCCTTTAAAAAATAACATGATTTCTTTATATGCTCTATGATCATTACCTGTCCATGTACAGTAGACAATATATATGTCGTTGTCGTGTTCATAGCAATATTAATGTATGTGGGAGTTACGTAACTCCTTTCAACTATAATGTTGTCATCCTAATTCGATGCTTCCTTACCCGTCATATTTTAAGGAATACACTTGTTTTCTAAAATTCGACTTTTGTCATTAGTGGGGGCCACAATTTGGTTTTTCTTAATGTAATTGCTCACCTCAATTTTTTATTCAAAAGAATGTCCTTTTAAGAAGTGAATATATTACACATGTGACTCTCTTTGGTCATCTTTTATATGTTAAGCGTGTTAAAAATATTGCAATATTTTCAAGTGCGTGACACGGTAGGGACCATACGTCTGTGGGGTTTCTCTCTACCCATGCGGCATTAGCTACCTCATTTCTTAGAAAATTTTTGGAATTTTCCCTCATGGAATTAATAGTAATTCATGTATAGTTTCATTATGAAGTCTTTTCCTTCCTCACTAACTTACTTCGCAATCCACCAAATAAGAATTATGTCTTTACTTTCAGCACATGTATGCAATTTGGCCTACCTTAGGCTTAACCTGACACTGACCGTCTTCCACAGTAACTTACTTGCCAACCTAGCACGTAATATTTCTCTCTTTGCTTTCTATACACGTGTAGTGTAGCCTAGGCCAACTTTAACCCAAGACTAACTATCTTCATCTAAAATATTCCCTATTTCCTAATGATAGAATACCGCAGTTGGCATATTTTATATTATTAAATAAAATACAATAATTTTTCTAAATATTTCAAGTATTCAACTATTTCTTGATCTAAGCTTCTATAATTCACCAACTCATGTTATATGTTTAATTAAAACTTTACTTAGGAATTACATGGAACTTCATACTTTCATTACAAAATATCATTAAGTTGTCTCAAGATAGACGACCACTCTATTATTCCTCTGTAATGCCAAGGTTATGAAGCACGACCCACCAGGGATAGAATTTCAAATATTTTTTTCTTGTCAATTGAAAATTTGACGACGGCTGTTTGTTTTCCATGCTTGTCAACATATGTTTTCAATAAATTTATGACTATCAATAATTTTGTTGTGCTCCATATTAAAAAAATTAGCAATAGTTCTTATAGTTTGTTATGAAACTAGCTCACAAAAAAATAGAAAAGATAGATCAACACCTTAGAATTCACCCTCTTTGAGGGGGAAACCTCCTTTACATTACACAAATGAACAATTCTTGGATGAATCAAATGACAAAACCTCCTTTCTATATATAGGAGTCTAAGGGGTCACAATATAAATAAGCCGACCTAACAATAATAATATGAAGGCACAAAAATAACAATAGAGAGATTCTATGGGGCACAGTAATAATAATATGGGGACAATAGGGGCACAAAAATATTAATAAGGGATACAACTACAATATTAATGGGGGCATCACTAGTACTATAGGGATCTCACATGCCCCTCTCCTTCAAAAAAGTGTTGTCCTCAACACTTGAGTAGTTCTGGATGTTTCTGTATAAAATTCTCATCCTCCGATGTTGAATCTTCAGCGGATAAGTTCTTCCACTTGATGAGATACTTTGAAATAGATCAATTTCGTAGTTGTTGAGTTCTTGTTTCTATGACTGCGTCTGGTTCCAATATAATTTTTCCTTCCTCTTCAAGCTCTAGAAATATTGTTTGAACTGGGAGCTTGTCACCTATAACCTTCTTTATACATGAAACGTGGAAAACTGGGTGCACTCGAGAAGCTGCTAGAAGCTCCAATTTGTATGCCATAGTATCAATCTTTTGCAACACCTTGTATGGACCATAATACTTTGGTGACAATTTGTTATCCTTCTTAGCCTGGTTGAGGGACATTTTTTTATATGGTTGTAGCTGTAGGAATACCCAATCACCTACATCAAAACTTCTTTCACTGCAATGATGATCTACCTGTTGTTTCATTATATTTTGTGCGAACACAAGGTTATCCTTTAAGAGTTGGAGAACTTGTTGTTGATGCTCGATGTGATGTTCCATTGCTTGAACCTTGCGAATTTTATCTTAAATATGATGTAATGGATGGTGATTGATATCCATAAAGCGTGGGGTCATTTTTCTTACAATATGGAAGGAAGCGTTATACCACCATTCAGCGAGAGCCAACCATTTGATCCATTGTGTATGTTTATCAGATACAAAGCAATAAAGATATCCTTCCAAACATTTGTTTACTATCTCTGTTTGCCCATCAGATTGGGGATGATAAGATGAGCTATGAGCTAACTGAGTACCAAGACAAGAAAATAATTTTGTCCAAAAATTTCCTGTAAAAATGGGATCTCTGTCACTTAAAATAATCTTTCGGTTTCCATGTAGCTTTTGAATTGTTTCCATAAATTCCATAGAAATTGTAGTGGCTTTAAATGGACACGATAATGCACAAAAGTGTGCATACTTGGTAAGTCTGTCAACTACCACCATGATGACACTCTCTCCCTCAGACTTGGGTAAACCTATGATGAAATCCATTAAAACCTCCTCCCAACAATGGCATGGAATGGATAAAGGTTGTAATAGACCTGGTGTCTTAATTATTTTAGATTTATTTTGTTGGCATACCAACCATTCCGGCACAAAATTTTGAATATCCAATTTAAGGCCATCCCAAAAAAATTCGTTCTTAACCCTGTGGTAAGTTTTTAAAAATCCTAAGTTCCCTCCTAAGGGAGAAGTGTGCAATTCCAGAAGAATGTTTTGTTTGAGTTGGGAATTCTTACAAAGGTATAAGCAATCTTTGTACCATAACAAATAATTTTTCCAACTAAATGTATCAGATGTACTTGAATCTTGTTGGAACTTTCGAATAAGTTCCCACACTTCTTCTTCATTCTTTCATTCCTCCCTTGCTTCGTTTATCCAATCTGGTTGGATAATAGAAATGGCATAAAACAATGCTTCCACATCCTCATCCTTTCTTGAGAGTGCATCTGCCACAACATTTTGCTTCCATTTTTTGTATATAATTTCAAAGTCATAACCGAACATCTTTGTGACCCATTTTTGTTGTTCTTCAGAGGTTAATCTTTATTCTAAAAAGTATTTAAGGCTATCCTGATCCGTTTTTACCTTAAAGTGTCTTCCCATTAGGTAGGGTCGCCATTTCTTAAGTGCATGTAGTATTGCCAACATTTCCTTCTCATAAATAGCTTTGTGTAAATAGTTTCCCTTGATTGGGTGACTTTCGAAAGCAATGGGTCTTTCATGTTGCATTAAAACAACACCAATTCCATTTCTGGAAGCATCACATTCTACAATAAAGGTTTTTGTGAAGTCTGGTGTAGCTAAGGCCTGTGCTTGGCACATTGTCTCTTTAAGATATTCGAAGGCCTTTGTTACTTCTGGAGTCCATGAAAATGCATCTTTCTTCAGAAATGTTGTTATAGGTGCTGCTATTTTCCCATAATTCTTAACAAACATGTGATAATACCTTATCAACTCGAGAAATCCTTGCAAATGCTTTATGGATGTGGGGATTTCCCATTCCTTAATGGCTTTAATTTTGCTTGGGTCTACTTTAACTCCTTCATGAGATACAATATGACCCAGATATTCCACCTCTTGTACTCCAAACAAACATTTGGATCTTTTTGCATATAATTGTTTCTCCTCTAATAGTTGTAGCACCTTGTGAATGTGTTCAACATGATCCCTCCAAGACTTGTTGTAGGTTAGAATATCATCAAAAAATACTAACGCAAATTTTGTAAGGGTGGGTTTGAAAATGGAATTCATCAAACCTTGAAATGTAGAAGGTGCATTGCTAAGGCCAAAAGGCATGACCAAAAACTCATAGTGACCCTCACAAGTTCTAAATGTTGTTTTCAGAATGTCTTGAGTCTTCATTCTGATTTGATGATATCCGAAACGAAGATCTAACTTGGTGAAGTAAATTGATCCATGCAATTCATCCAATAATTCATCAATGACACGAATGGGGAACTTATCTTTAAAAGTGAGCTTGTTGAGCTCCCTATAATCCAGACACATGCACCATGATCCATTCCTTCTTATGCACCAATACCACTGGAGCGGAGAAAGAACTTTGGCTAGGTTGAATTATACAAACCTCAAGAATTTTTGCAACCATACGTTCATTTTCACTCTTTTAGGCATAGGGATATCTGTATGGCCTGATGTTTGGAGGAACACTTCCTGGAATCAAATGAATAGCATGATTATGATCACGAATAGGTGGGAGACCTTTGGGAGTCTCAAATACCATGGAATGATTTTCCAAGACTTTTTGGAGATCTAGAAATATAGATGGTTTCGACGTGGAAACATCTAGCAAACATAATTGTGCAATCACACCTCGTTGTTCCCTTTTTAGAACCTTTGTCATACTGTTAGATCTTATTATCATTCCCGATTTCCTGCACTACCCCTTAATTGAACTTCCTTTCCTTCAGCATAAAATTTCATGAAAAGTTCATGAAAGTTAAGAGCTATTGTACCCAAGGATTGTAGCCATTGGACTCCTATACAACATCAACACCTCCCATTGGAATGGAAAGCATTGGGCTTTTCACTACATATTCTCCCATGGATAGCTTGATACTATGGCACTTTCCAGAGCAATTTATCATTCCTCCATTTGCAACTATCACTTGACACTCTAGTGCTAGATATAGGAAGCAATTCAATTCTTTTGCTATCTTACAATGAATAAAATTGTGGGTACTTCCTGAATCAATCAACACTATTACCTTTTTCTTCTTGATTTGTCCTTCTATCTTGATGGTTTGAGGAGTGGTAATTCCAACCAATGCATTACAAGATATGGTCGGATGCATTTCTTCTTTATCTAGGCTTTGTTTCTGGAGTATATCCTCTTCTTTTGACTTTTCTTGCTCCTTTTATTCTTCCTCTCCACAATCTATGTTGAATAATTTCTTCTTAGCATACTTATGACCTTTAGTGTATTTGCTATCACAATTGTAATAAAGCCCTCTTGCTCTTTTTTCTTCCAAGTTTTGTGATGTCAACCTTATAGGTTGTGGAAGGCTAGGGGCAACAACACTTCCATATTTATAGTTGTGAGTGGTATGCTTCCTAGTTGCCATAATTTTGCTTTCCGTTTTTCTTGCTAACATGAATGCCTTCTCTAATGAATCAGGTTCGCAAAGGTGAACATCATGTTGGATATTATCTTTTAAAGTCCATATGAACACATAAATCTATGCTCCTTTAGAATATTTTTTACCGTTATGTTCAATTTTTGGAACTCCTCAATGTGCTCCATTATTGAACTGTTTTGTTTGAGACTTATCAATTGGCTAAAAAAAGTGTTTCTTTTTGTATCCTCATAGTGTGTTCTCAATTATTCCATAAAAATTTCCCAAATGATAATTTGTTTACGAGAGCAAAGTCATTGATACCATAAAAATTGATTTGGTTCAAAATATAAATTTTCAATACGTACCTTTTGTGTGTTTTTCACATTATTGAGATCGAAAAATTGCTCCATCTGTAATACCCATGTTGCAGGATCTTTTCCATCAAAATTCCTCATATCGTTTTTTGGAATATGGTGGGTCTTCGATCAAACATTAGAGTCTATGGAATCATGATTAACATTTCTTTTTTTCTCATCATGGGTTTCCTTCACTATCCTTTCACCATTAGTGACCATTTCTTGTATTATCTTATTCAAATTTATCATAAATTCTTCCATCTTATCACCCATGCCATGCATTTTAGCGTCCATTCCATTCATCTTAGCTTCCATGCCATCCGTCTTAGCTGCTATGCCTTTCTTTAAACAATCCATCTTAGCTTCTACACTTTTATTTAAACCATCTATCTTAGCTTCTACATCTTTCTTTAAACCATCCATCTTAGGTTATGTTAATTTTTGTACAAGTGACACTTGTTGCACTTGGTCTCGTAGTTTTGATATATCATGTTAAATTTCTTCCTCTTCTTCATGAGTCATGCTAGAAATTTCAGGTTGCTTACTAGATGTTTGCATTTTTTTTCCTCGGGACATCAATTATTGATAATAATGCTTTACTATGCCCTTTTAATTCCCTCAAACTAATTTTTCAAACCAAGGCTATGAAATTTTTTTAAAAAAACTACACACCTTTTTTCACTTTGTAGGAGCTTGATATTGAATCTGATGTATCTCTGTAATTACAGATCATCCAGTTTTGAAATTGCGACTTGTAGTAGCCCTCTGCGTCTTGTTTCCATTGCCACTAGTTTGATCCAAATTGGATTCTCCAAGGAAGCGTTATGCATAATATCCCAAGATTACTTGATTATAGACCTTTCTAGAAGAGCAAATTTGAATGAAGTGCCATGTGTCACTGTTTCGACCTTTGGCTCTAAAAAATATATACAAGAAACTACAATCCATTCTCTTCTTGTACCTTCCTAGAAAATTTCAATCTGATGCTCAGAGAGAATGTTATGATGATTTTCCGTAGGTCACTTGTTTGGAATGTAATTCAAGAGTCTGCAAAAAGACCAACTTCCTCAAATCATATCTCCGAAAATATAGCGTGAAAAGCTCTAAAATTCAGACCAAAGGTTTAGTATGATTTCATCTCAAAATGGGTTTTTTTTTTCACTTCTGAAATGTCACAGAAAAACGTTATGGCAAAAATTCCACGATGATCTATTTGGAGCAGTGAAACCCCGGAATCCAAAGCTCTAGTACCGAATGTTATGAAACCATCACACAAAATGATAGAAAAGATAGATCAACGCCTTAGAATTCAGCCTCTTTGAGGGGGCAACCTCCTTTACGTTACACAAATGAAAAATTCTTGGATGATTCAAATGAAAAAATGTTCGTTCTATATATAGGAGTCTAAGGGGTCACAATATAACCAAGCCGACCTAACAATAATAATATAAACGCACAAAAACAACAATAGAGGGATTCTATGGGGCACAATAATAACAATATTGGGACAATAGGGGCACACCATTATTAATATGGGATACAACTACAATATTAATGGGGGCATCAATAGTATTATAGGGACCTAACATAGTCTCACATTTAAACATTTGACATTCTCCCTGTGAAGAAATCTTCCATCATGGTCACCAGAACACCGAATTTCATTCTATTTTGCATTTTGCGTCTCATGCTCATCGTTACAGTCCTGAGCCTAGTGTTAACTTTTAGCAGCTGCATCCATCAATCTAAACTCGCTATTACTTTCTTTGGCAATATTTTTTGTTTGGAAATATTATTGTAGTTGGGGAGTGTACACATGGATCATTTGTAGCAAAACTCTATGGTGGGAATGTGGGATATTCAATGAGAGTTCTTTATTTCTGCCATAGCTTTATATTATTATATAGAGTGGTAGGCTGAGAGTCAGACCAACAATGGGGCAGAGTGTTTCTACGAAAACTAGTGTCTTTTCGATCTGCTAGTCCCACTAGGATTGGAAACCATCCTAGAAACAAACAATCAAAGAAATTTGTGGTTTCCTCTATTTATAATAGATAGGAGAAAAGCAAAGGGACCAACCCAGATCTTCGACTTGACTCCTTGCTTGATTTCTCTCCCCTTGATAGAGATTGCAACTCCTCTCCTACATGTCCCGCTTAGAGAATACCTGTAGAAACAAAGTAATAAAACACCATCAAAGCATCTCGATCTATTATATCATAAAAAATGCAGAATCAGAAATGCATTGAACATACAATGGCATTCACAAGCACACAATTGTATGGAGGAAAACTCAAAGAACTTTATTAAAATAGAAGGGAGAATTACAACCCAGTTGCCTGAGCTAGCATCATCTTCCCAGCATGAAAGCCCTCTTCACTCCATGAAAAGCAAGATAACCCAGCAATACATATGCTCCCTCTCAAAGACAAACTATCAGCACTTCCTTACAAATTACAAAATTCTAGCCTCTAGATCTCTCAGATGAGGGATCCATTTGGAGATGTCTGCAAGGGTGTGAGTCATCTCTGGGTTTTTGATTAGTGTCATTCCACTTGTATTTCTTAGTTCCACTTGGAGATTTCTTGTATCTCCTACTCATCCCTAGGTGAATTCAGAGAGGCAAGTGTCATAGGAGAAGTTTCTAGAAGATTCCATGAGCATCCACTTAGCAAATTGTCTCAAACATTTGTCCATTCTCGCTCATTGCACCCCATAGAAGGCCTCTTTAGTATGCATCACACTTGCCTAGTGTAGGAGTCAGTATGCATCGCACGATAATAGTGTAGTAGTTAGTATCGTCCAATTTTGGCTAGTTCTGAGTGGTTTTTCAAGTGTAACTTTTGGGGAATGATGTAATTAGTTGACCATGATCCTTTGTGGTATGGGGTAGCACTTTTAGGGGTTAAAGAGCCTTTGGTTTATCGACATATAAGATTGGGGTTGCAGTGCCCAAATATGTGTATAGCAGTTTCCCCCTAAAGCATGAAGTCGTAAATTTTTTGATGTCGAGTGAAATGCTTTATCACGAGGATTTGAGGTATTCAAACTGGAAGGTGACCTATATAAGGTACAATACAATACATCATCATCAAATTATTTTCATGATATAGCTGAGGCAGGCATTCACATGCTCAACTTTATAAATTCATTTTCATGTACATAGAACAGATAGTCGCCTGCAATTGCAAACTGGTGATTCTTTATATGTAGAGTCATCATCCCTTAGCTTGGATGATTATCTGTGCAACTTCTCTTTACATTTGATGTCTTTATATTCCTGAATATATCGCAACTGAGATGGATGAAACTAGATCTGGGGTCTTCAAACTCATTCAATCTTCACCCAATGTACAAGTCGATCCATGTGAAAAGATGTCCTGAAGTCGAACATGGAAAGACATCACCTGATTACCAGCCAATAATGTAACCTGTTAACATGTTCAGGAGGAATCACTAATAATTATAATGACCCTCAAGGTACTACAGTACAATTCACGTGTTGTGAATATATGATCCAATGTCAAACACCACGCAAAATCTCTCGGTCAAAGGTCATTGATGTAAACCTGTCACCAGAAGTGACAAACCTGCCATTGAGGCATGCAAGCTTCAAAGTACTGAAAGGGTTCTTTCTAAGTCAACTTCTTGATTAATGAGCTAATGTTGACAAGAAATAACCTGTGATAGGAGGGCCTTAATGTATCCCACATCTACGACACGAAATGAAGCAAATGATTTTCTGGAGGTGAAAACAATCTAATGATACAAGGTTCAAGAATGGCGGTCATGAAAAATGGAGGGTGAAGGTATTATAGTGGATGAGGCATTAACTGGATGGTGAATTCTCTGAATGACTTCTCTTGAACATATTGGTGACGCTAAGATGGATTGGTAGTGTTAACCCCAAAAGATGGATGGTATGGAGGACCAATGGTGATATGACCGGTGAACAGAATAACCCAACCCGAATCAATTTTGGTGACAAGTGTCATGTTTAAGAGCGACCTACTACCAGTGAAATTCTTCAAGTTTTCTTCCCTTTTTCCCTAGTCATTGCTAACCAGTACCTCTTAATTTTTGTCAAGCTTGAGGAGGATAACATATTCGTGTTCTATAATTTTCCCTTCGAGCAAACTTGTCGCTATGTTTTAGGGAGCCTAACTATAGTGAAACTCATTCTTATCTGGGTGGACAGGTTTGTCGCTATTGTTTTAACGAGTTTAACTACAAGGATAACTCAGTCATTTTCATGTTTAGAGAGTTTTAAAAGGGACGAAAATGAAACTCTAGCAGTTCTTTTTGGTAGCATAATCCCTTAAGTCTGAAAAAGAATAAAATAATACGAAAGGGATGACTTTTCCGATCAATTTAGCGAGCCGAAAAAGTCAAGCACTCGATATTTTTCATGGATAATCCCTCAAGTCCGAAAAAGATTAAAATATATAGGACAGATGGCACTTCCAATCACTTTAGCGAGCTGGAGAGGCCAATAGATCGACAATCTTTTCATATTTAACGAGTTTGAAAAGAGTTGAAAGGAGACTCTTTTTGGTGGAACGAGTGGCATTTAAGGTAGCAACGGGTTCCAGGTAATCTTGGAACTTCTCAAAACATGGTGATGTGAAGAGGGTGGCTAACAGGACCACTCATCACAATTGTTCCTAAAAAAGGTAAACAATCAAGTAGAAGTGTATGATCAGCCAAAAGAATGGAGGTGATGGAGGGAACAAAACTAGGGCTCAAAAGGCTGATATGATGGCAATCACAAAGGTTATTTATCGAAGGTGGGTTCATTTTTTAATGAGCTTGAACTCTGGGGGAACATATGCTTAGTGGTAGGTTTATTTTTTAACAAGCTTGAACCACGTGATAACATTGTTCATAGCCTTTTTATATAGGCTACAAAGGACCAAATTAAAAGCTAAAAAAGCTAGAAAAACTAGAAGGTTAAGGAACTACTGAGGTTAGGTAGGATGGTTTCGGCTAGAACGGTTCAAACGTTTCCTTTGCTTCATTTGTAGAGAAAACAAAGGTGAATGGTGGATCCGACGAATCACCTAATCTAAAATGTTAAAAAACTAAAAAGCTAAAAAATGCTAAGAAGCTAAAAAATGAAATTGGTCATTCATAGTTTGCATAAAAAGGTCTGCATGGCCCCAGGAATCGAGAAAAGGAGAGTCTCTAGGTAACCATATGGAAATCGTTGCGGTTAAGTAGGATGGTTTTAGTCAACGGTTAGACAAAACACTTACTCCTTGTCTTTGACAAATAGACAAAGGTGAGTGGTGTGTTAGACCAATCACTTAACCTATAGGGAAACCTATCTTTTTAGCTGGGTTCATCTATCAAAGTGGATAAGTGTGCATGCCCCCTAAGCTTCGTTACATTCATCAGACCACTCGCTACAATCAGTGGATGGAACGAAGGTTGAAGAGACACTCTTGGTGAAAAAATACCATTTAGGGATGATATTTTACTTGGAGATGTGTTTGAACCGGGAAATGAAAGCTAGTCAACAGTGACAATTTTGCCTTCATGTGGGAAATACATCACTCGAAAGTGTGTGGAAACAATAGCTTCCATACTATAAACATAGTCACGTCCAAGGAGTAGATTGTAATCTAACGGTACTTGGACTACCATCACATTCAAATGAATGATTTTCCTTCTCAAAGTTATTGGAAACTTAGGAAGGATCCCTAACGGTCGAGTGGTTCCCTTGTTAAAGCCTGAAAAATTCTATGTAATAGGCATAAGCCATGGCGAACCAAGTGCTTTCCAAGAAATTGAGGAAATGATACAAACTGATGCCCCTTGATCTATGATAGTGACAGACACGATCATTTTGTAAACTTGTACTATGATCCGGAATGATACATTAGAAAAAAGACGGGATCTTGGTAGTCGATTCCAATCGAAGGAAGTGATTAGACTGCTTGGAGGGGGTACCGAATGAATAGTTGAATGAACCCCTTGAACTAGGGGATTTTCCTCTTGTTGTAAAGGAACGAGTGGACTGTCCCCAAGTTCATCAGACTCTGAATTAACAAAAGGAATTTGAACAGTATTGTCCTCATTCTCTTTGGAAATTGTATCATCTGAAGGTGGAACTTGTGGATGTGAAACTGGGTCGATTGCCATCTCGACTTGTTAACTTTTGTTCAATATGGACTCAAAATATTCACTCTCAATGATAGTTGTTTGGACTGACAATTGAGTTATGTCAGTCGGATTTTCAATTAGTAAAGGACTTGGGGAGAGTTTTTTGTATCCAGATGGAAGTCACTGAGGTGAAGCAAGATGGTTATGCAAAACTCTTTTGGCCTCATCCACAAAAGGACAACAAGGAAGGTGATGGTCCCCTTCACATAATCCACATGGAATTTTGACGTTTATTTTCTGTCTAGGAACTTAATTTTCACTAGTTGATGGTGTGTTGTCAACATGATCACTAGAGGCTGATGACACCAGATGGTGCGAATGGAGAGACCATTCTCTCAAGATCCGTAGAAGGAAAGGACAATCTCGATGAAAATGGTTTCCTCTACAAATTACACATGGAAATTTGGGATATTTAGTGTGCGTATTTTCACCAGATGA
Organism: Pinus taeda; assembly: GCA_000404065.3. Taxonomy (NCBI): domain Eukaryota; kingdom Viridiplantae; phylum Streptophyta; class Pinopsida; order Pinales; family Pinaceae; genus Pinus; species Pinus taeda. The sequence continues at coordinate 48,462 of APFE031374987.1, forward strand.
TTCATGGTTGCCCCCTTGCTTAGCTGACTTCTTCATCTTCTTCCCCTTCCCTTTCTTCTTTCTTCTCAGCTAATTGGTTACTAGTATCACTATTTTCACCAAGTGAAGAGGAAGAAGGGAAGGGAGAAGCAAACGAAGTAGAAGGTGAAGGGTCAACTTCAATATCAAATGGTCATTGATTCAATTGTTGAGGAATCACAGAATTTTGAATGATAGAAGTTGAGAATAGCAATATTGGCAAACCAATTGTGATTCCTGGGAGGGACAATGTGGCCATATACAGAGCACCAATATTTCCCCAAGAAGAAAATGGACTAGGATTCCCCTTAAGAGGGATTCCTTGATTGGTGGACTCCATTATCTCATCCTAAGATCAACGAATGAATAGGGATGTTATTCCAAATTAATAAATTTTAATGACGCTTTGACACAAATTTGTTTCTTCAATTTTTATGAGTCGAGAAAAAGCTAAAGATGACTCTAGTCTCGTTCAATTTTTAATGAGCCTAAAGTGAAAGTGCTCATATGTACCTTTTGATCTAGGTGGATATTGGTGGCCACCCACTAATTCCATGTGGATCCCCTCTAGTGCTTCTTTCAGTTTCCTTAATTATAACATAGTTTACTATTTTTAGCAGTTTTTTGGGTCCTAAACTTCCGGAGCCGTTTTGAGGCCCTAAACGATGTTTTTTGGGAAATCTACTGCAAACAATTTTTCTGTCTAAAAATTGTCTTTTCTATCGTAGTCCTCAGAGAGATCTTTCCAATGGGCTATCATGCACGTCAAACGGAGATAAGACGACCAATTCGCGACCCCGGGAAGTTGATGTACCAA
>APFE031374987.1:57544-82156 GCA_000404065.3 Pinus taeda
AATATAAAAAATATATATATTTTTAAAAAATCGCTCCCGGATTCGCTCCCAAACCGGGATTGGGAGCTTCTGAAAATGGTCGCTCCCGCTCCCGCTCCCACTCCCGCTCCCCGCTCCCGCTCCCCGCTCCCGCTCCCGCTCCCAAGTAACATTGGTACTAGGGTAGTAGGCAGTGGAAAACTGAAACATTTAAATTGCATTTAAGTTCAAATGGTGTTGTGTATAGTTTTCAAGTCTAGACTGACATAGGGTATTATAGATTTTTATGTTTTGTTTCTGAAACTAGATGTTGTTTTTATAGGTTGGAAAGGTATACCACATGTCAAAGATCACGTACAAAGATTTTCCCTTGTCATCAAATATGCTATGAAACAAAAAATATGTCCTGTGGGACGTCAATTTCCAGGCCTGCACCCCACTCATTCAATTCTATTACAGCAGCAAAGTCCAAGAAGCAACAACACAACAAACCAAGGTTCCATAAAATATGAAATTACCCAAGCATGCAAATAGTCTTAGCATCCACCATGATGGAAACCATTTTAGAATCCACTGCAACCCCACCCCTTTTAGCATCCACTTCTAGAAAAAATAATCATTAACAAGTGCTACAAGTATTTATCTCAGTCGAAAAATGTCGACATGGGGCAAACACTGTTTTTTTAATTATCTATTGTACCAGTAACCTTTCCTATCATTAACCTTTATGATTTTCTTTTTAAACTTTTGATAACTTTTACTGAATATAATTATTTTGGTGAATTTACCATTAGTTTTTCCATAAAGAAATAAAAATATCCAAAAAAAAGTTTTTTTATTCATAATCATACTTCTTATTTATTCTAAATTGACATTTAATTTTAAATTCTCCGATGTTCATTATAAATTATAAGAGTGAAATTTATGTGAAATTGTGACAGTATAAATTATAACAGTGAAATTTATGTGAAATTGTGACAGTGGTGAATTGTAGTGAAATTTATACACGATTATAATTCTAATGAAATTTATAGACTAATGCAATATCCAGAATTTATTTTATTTTCTCGTATGTTCGTGTTTCATTTCTAACCTCGTAAATTATTTTTTAAAAGTCTAAGTCTAGCTACGATGCTTTGTCCAAGGTATTCAAGTTTATCGCAGTGTGGTCCAGTAAAATCTTGGCTTCAAATAATGAAAAAGGTTGTTTACTCGACTTTGGTCATGGAATTCAGGTTTATTGCAGCATGGTCCAGTAAAATTGTGGTTTTGAATAATGAAAAAATTTGTTTATTCGACTTTCATCCATTTTTCTCAGAAGGTTTTGTTAATTTTATTAATTTTATAGTACATTTAAAAGATTCAATTTAGGTGTCGATTCTGATGGACTTATTCTTTATAAACTTAACTAACTTTTGTGAAGTATCCAATGTGACTTATATACAATGTCATCGTGATGTTGTGATGGGATACGATGTTTTGAAAAGCCAAATATAGTAAGATTTGTTTCAAAATTACTTTTTCAATGTTCATTATATGTTATAAAAGTTAAATTAACTTTTACTAAAAATTCATCAATTAACCTTTACAACGTGTTAACATTGCGGGCAACACTTCCAAAGTCAATGTTGCCATATGTTTTCCCTTTTTCCTTTCCCTTTTGATAGCAGTCGATTAAACACTCAAATGAATAACATGTTTAGCCTATTCAATCTTCACCAAATCCATCCGTCAATTGTCAATAAAAGAAGTCAACCAACCCTATTCCACCTAAAGTTCACTTATATACACCTATTAGATAAAAATATTAAGCAAATTTTATTTATCATATGTTAAAAGTTGACATGGTGGATCATTCTTTCATACCACCATGGTAACATCATACAAATAAATCATTCAAGGATATAATAATGGAAGTGGGATTTGAATTTTCTTCATTCCAATTATGTATTAGGTAATAGAAAATGAAAACTAAGGCAATCTACCATTTATTATACTTATATTTGCAACTAATTATGCTTATATTTGTAGACTATTATTTTTATATTTTGATTGAATTTAATTTTAAATTTATATATTTGAATTTTTATTTTTGCTTCAGTAGAATTATTATTAAATAATAATATCAAAATAAAACTATTAAATTTTTATAATAAATATTTCAAAATAGTAAATAGTGTCAATTATTTTAAGTTATAAATTTCCATAGTTGTAATTTATAATGAGAAAGTGATTTTTGGAGAAAATTGTATTACAAAGAGTTAAAACATCTGGCATTTTGATTGAACATCTCACCCATCATCAAAGACATGAAGCAAAAAAATATAGGTGAAGAGAAAAAGACACCCAACTTTTATATAATTGTATTGCTAAGAATCGTGCCAGAGAAAAAAATTATTAATAACAGAAAGAAAAAAAAATAATAAATAAATAATTTTTTTGATTAATAAAATATATTATTATTATTTAATTTTTTTATTAATAATTTTAATAATATGATGAGAATATATTATTAATACTTAGGTTATTAAAAATTATTTGAAAAACCATTTATTTTTATTAATAATGAAAAATATTATTAAAATAATAAAAGAAACTGAGATTTATTAATAATATCTTATAGAATAATATTATTAATATGTAATATAATTAATGAAATCTAGTTAATAATAAAATATTATTATTATTATTATTTAATTATTAATATGTTAATATAATTAATGAAACCTAGTTATAAAAAATATATTATTATTATTATTATTTCAAAATAAAAGAAACTATTTATTTGATGTTCGTTGATATAAAGTAATTATTAATATTAAATTTTAATGTTAATTTTAATGGAAAACCACTAACAATTTACTTTAATGATTTTCACCATTTTAATTATAGTTTTTCATCTTTTTAGGTGCTTAAAAACATTAAAAAAAAATAATACAAAAATATTTACTTTAACTGGCATTTATATTTATACATTTAAAAACAAGTCTTTCCTTTGAAGTTGCATTACATTTAATAAGTCTTGCATTCGCAGTGGCATTCTTTTCCATTATATTTGGCGGAATAATGTTCATAAGACATTTTTAGATTAACATCACGAGACAAAATTTACATGTTTTTCCTAAATTACATTCTTCAAATGATGTCGAATTTTTAAGATGTTTTTCCTAAATTACAGTCTTCAAGTGACGTCGAATTTTTAAGATTAAAGTCAAGAGATGAAGTTTACATGTTTTTCCTAAATTACATTCTTAAAATGATGTTTTTGTATAGAAAATCTTTATGGTTTTTATATTTCATTTTGATAGCTGCATAAGTGGATTAGTTAGATAGAATTTCCATGTCTAGCATAAACTGAAATTTTTTGAGTTTTTAGAAATAAATGTCTCTGTTTTTATGATTTATCTTGATTGAATAGTTAGATATGATTGATTATAATCTCAATATAGTTTAACTATGGTTAATTATATGTATCAATGGTAAACCATGGTTATATATTATGGTTAGTTATAGTTTATTCGTTGACAATAGGTTATTTATTGATAAACTATAATATTATTGGTAGATAGTGTTTACTATAATTGTCAAATTGACTTTTGTTGACTATGATGCCCATGTTAATTATGATTAAAAAAAATGATTAAAATATGTTAGTGTATATTTAATGTATAATTAAGAAATTATAAAATATGTAGACTAATATATTACTAATTGTGATTAACCTTTTGTGGAGCTCAATATATATATATATATATATATATATATATATATATCAAATATTAATAATATATTAATTATCAATGTATTGATCATGTACTAAGTATGTATTGTATTAAGAATCTTCGTCAAATAATCTTTTAATTTATTAATAAAATTAGCAATATTTTAATAAATTATTAATATTTAATTTATAAATTGGTAAATTAATGTTAAGGTGTGTTATATTGATGTTAACATTATATATATAAATATAATAAATGTGGTTATTGATTTAATTTCAACATAAATATTAATATAAAATTTATTTTTATTATTAATATATAGTTTAAATCAACGTTAATGTTAAATTCAATATTACTAATATTATTATTAACAAAATTAATTAATAATAAGATAGATTACCATCTAAATTATTATTATTATTATATGAATAATATGTTTATATTATAATTATTGTATTTATGTACGAATATTGTTGTTTTAGTTGTTATGATTATTATTATTGTCAAAGAAACTTAGCTTAAATGGTATGGTTCATGATTTGTGTCCAAAGTATTGTGAGTTAAAATCTTCATATTGACCATTATGGCATTTTTGAAATATTGGGTGAAATAGTGGTACTGGTTTCTACGAATTTATTTTTTATACCTAGTTATGCGTAGTGGAATGTATTGATTACTCTTAAAAAGAAATTCATTAAAAATATAAAACTAAAACATCAAAAACTTAAAATAATTAAACTATGTAAAAAATATTACATTATTATATGCGAAAATTACTCATCATAAAACAATTAAGATTTTCCATAAATTAATGCTTTAAATCTTTTGTATATCTCTTTAATGTTTAATAAATGTATATACATATATGATGATAACTATATAACAAATAACAAATGGATGTTTGGAAAAAAACTAAATTCATTGTCAATTTTAAGTTTGGGCATCGATTGACACTCTAGGAATTGTTAAGGAATTTGAGAATATAGAGATTAGCATAAACAAATTAAATAAATGTGATTAATATATGTCAATAGATATATATCAAATATATGTTAAATCACATTAATAAGTATGATACTACATTCAATAACTATATGGTAGACATTTAATATTAAGACTTTAATATTGGGTATTAATATTAATTTTTAATATTTGGTTTTGTTATTAGGGTTTTTATTTAGGGTTTTAATAATGGAGTTTCAGTATTAGGGGTTTAGGATAGGGTTATAATATTAGATTTTATTATTAAATTTTAATGTTAAGGTTTTAATATAAGTAAGCACAAGTTAAGTACTCAACTAAGTGAGTAAGGTTGAATTAACATTGAAACCCAATTATCAAACCCTAATTTTAATTTTAATTGTTTGACATGTTTGACAAAATTGGCTTACTTGTTTGAATAATAAAATTAATCAATAATATTAAAGGAAATTATGTTTTACCATCAAAGAGTGTTGATTATACCCACAATAATGCATTTTCAACTACATTAATAAATGTTGTTGACTAATTTTATAATGTTACATTATAACATTGGACAAATTGCATTGTAATGTAATATTGATACAACATTTGTCCCATTACAATGCTTGATATTTTTTTTATCATTTTTATTTCACATGTTTGTCACAATGTGATAGTTGCTTCCTTTTGAAATTAGTTCATTTTTCAGAATGTGATGATAGCTTTTTTCATCATAGTGTCAAAGCATTTATCTTCATAACAACATTAGCCATGGTTGGCCATGTTGAGCATGGGTTGACTGTAGTTTTCAATGTTTGATTATGGTGACCATGGTTGACCAAGGATGACCATGATTAAAAATGGTGGACATAGGATGCCCATGGCTAAACATGACCAACCGTGGTTGACGACCGCCAACAATATTGACTAGAGTCATCAACTATTAACAATGGTTGACCATGATGATCATAGTTAATTATCGTGAATCATAGCTCACAATAGTCAACCATGAATATGAGAGTTGACGATAGTTGATTGTAATAAGACTTGGCTAACCATGTATGAAAATATTAAACATAATCTACCATGTATTGAGGATGGTCAATGATTATTTGACTATGGTTGACTATACATATCCACACTTACCCTATTTAAACATCACTAGCCATATTCTTAATATTAATGTTTAATACACCTACCTTAGAAGCTTCAATAAAAATCATATAATTACATGAGTAAAAATATTATTACCATTTCCACGAGAATAGTTAGAAGTTAAAATTAGTTTTTGATAGTCACTTTATTTTATCTATTCAGTGTATGGGTGGTCCATTACTTCAATATGTACTAATATTGTGGCATTAAACATTGTTATTCCTTGATGGGATTGAGAATAAGGTTATACATAGTGCACGCCTTTCAATTGAAAAATCTAGGATCTCAACCATTTTGCAGTACGTTATGTTTTACATTACAAGATAGAAGGGAAAACAACCCTATCTAAGAAAGCACTCGCTCCACGAAGACTAGTAGTTGACAAATGACAGGAAGCTTTGCTGTATCTCAAGGGTTTGTTCCAACCTCTCTTTGTTTCTTTACCTACCAAGTAAGTTTCTCATTCATCTGTTGTTTCATGCATAAATATGGGGCATGCGACTAAGTGTATAATGATCTCTGTTCCTTGTTATTTTTGGATGGCGTAGAGCTTGTTATTTCTTACTGTTGGCGGTGACCTTCTTGGAAGGATTCCATGGATTCTTGTGAACAAATGAATACGTTTTGGTGGTTTATATTAAGCTTTTTATAATTATAATTCAAATAAATGTGCAATATTACAAGTATGGTTATTGCATAATTATATATCACCTAGTTTATTCATGGAAAAAGACATGTGCCTTTGGATAAAAGCCTCCTTCAACGAACTAGATTGAGATCCATGTAATAATCTCGGTCTTTAATCAATGTGTATCTCATTATTTATAATTTGTTTTGAGGTTGATGGTAAACGCGTTTAGTTTATTATTCCTTATAATGGGCATGTTCCTTGACCAATATTTTGATCCCATAGTTGACAACTATTATGACAATTTCTTGACCTTAAGATTGTGTTCTTATATGCACATGATTAATATCTATTATGCAAGATTTCTCTGGGAAAAGATATGCATTGCATGCATGAAATAATAGCCAATATTCTCTTTATTTATTTAAATGAAATATTTATTTTCATGTGTGAAAGAGTAGCTACCATGCATTATCTTTATGTATGAGTTTTCTTTTGGAAAATAATATTAGTTGAGGTGTACAAATAAATAGCTGCAATGTTGATTTCTTGGAAAGATTATGCGTTACACATACACATGGAATGCTAGCTATTATGTCAGTTCTTGGAAAATGAATAATCGTTACTTTGGGAAGAGGTCATGTTTCTTCTTGCACGAAAATATTAATTTTTTATTGGGAAAAGATTACCTTTTTATATATGTTGTTATTTCTTGAAAATAATGAGCGATGATGATTGTTTTGATACTTCTAATAGTTGATTCCTTACATGATTTGATGTTTATAATATAAAGTATGTGTTTAATTAATATAGTAAAAGGAATGATGAAAATGATGCAAGGTTACATTAGATATTTTGTGTTAATATGCTACAACAATGGTTTTTAATGGTTATATGACTTACTATTCCTTTACTAAAATTAGCCTATATAATGATGAAGACTTTATCCAATGGCTAATTAGGAATCTAGAATAGTAATTTGGATAGTTACGTGTTGGTTTATGGTGTAAAATTTTCTAACTCCCTGAATTTCCATGCAAGGTTATTAGGGATGTTACAAGTGCTATCAGAACTGAAGATTGGGGCACTAGTGCCTTGGGGAATTGTTAAGCAAAAAATAAAATCAAGGCATGTCACTAGTGGAATCAATTGAGGTATGCCTCTAACAATCTACATATTGATATATGTAGTAGACTACTTTTCTGATGTGATGCGTCATTCATGTTTATAACCACATTGAAGAGTAGTAAGAAATATATTCTAATACAAAATCATGTTAATGACATTTGAATCCTGATGAGGATAAAAGATAATAAAAAATTTGTTACACCTATGAAAAATCCTAAACACTCACTAAGGAAATTAACAATCAATTACTAGCCTTTGCAGATATGAAAATATTAATTATACTTTTAATGAACATGACTAAAGTTACACTTCATTACTTTTAATAAGTGAATGCATTAATGTAAAATACGAGGAATGTCCTTGAAGTGGACAATAGTGTTTTTTAAAAGAGCATTGGAAGAAACCCTTTAGATGCTAAAAATGAACAATGAGCCGAGTAGTGATACTTGATTATAATAACTAATTGTTGATTGAGTCTTGTCATGGTTGCATTAAGATGGTTGGTCAAAATGATTAGTTAGTGTTGCATGACTAACTATTAAAACTTATATGCATGAATTGAATTTTATTTAAACTTATTGCAAGTTGTAAACGACTGTTTACGGTAGTCACTAAATGTATAGGTCTCTTGGTGGCATTACAATATGGGAATTGAAAATGTTTAGATTGTTACCCTAACTATTATTGACATTTACACATTAATGAATATTTGTATATACTTTTATGAATGATAGTGTTTTATGTGAAAAACTAAAATGGTAGTGAAAATGAATACTTGTTTGAAAAATGCATATTTATGACTAGCATTGCTAATGGGATTAACGAGGAGTAGCTTAATGGAAACATGAAAACCTATGAAGTTAAAATATAACAATGTCAATTGCAACCATAAACGAGAAAGTATAGTGTTATGATATGCATGATTGTGTTATTTGGAAAATGTAAATGTATACTGCCTATATGTCAGTTATGTTTCTCGTAAATCTAGATATTGTGGATCCATGTTGTATGAATACATGATGTACACAAATGTTACTTTTTTTTTAATGATAATTTTAATATGTCTTACGATGTAAATTAATGAGGGGAAGAGTGATAAAAGATAATTTCACATTTCAGAGAATTGTGCAGAGTTCTGAAAAGAAAGGGGGCCTTGAGTTGATCAAGGCTTTCTGCCCAGAGGGGTTGATGGTGTTTTCTTGCTTGGATTTCCTCTCCCTATTCATAAGATGATCTCAATAAAGGAAAAAAATGTCCAATAAGGCAACTCTATTGATTTGGAGCCTATTGGAGGAGGCCCCAAATTCCTCATAGAAGGGGCATTATCAAAGGAATAGGCCAGACACTACAAAGACGAATCCTATACTAGACTCCATGTGGTCATTGGAATTATTGAGCTAGTTGGCTAGTGGAATTCCAAGCTTGACATGGTATCGTCTCTATGAAAGAACAAATCAATAGTTATTATTTTTATTTATTGGAGAAAGTAGGTGTTACACACAGACACACGAAATGTTAGCTATTACTTGAGTATTTGGGAAGAGAATAATCATTCCTTCTGGAAGAGTTCATGATGCTTCTTTCGTGAAAAGATTAATTACTTTTTCAGAAAAGATGATGTTATTTTATAAATTTTGTTCTTTCTTGAAAAAAATAAGTGTTAATCTTAGGTATGTTCTATGCTCAGAGAAAATTTACTTCAATTTTCCATATTAGCTCAATATCAATTATAGATTAGCAATCACATTTAGCATGATAGTAAAATGCAGACAGAACATAAACATAAATCACATAAAACAAACCAAGACAAGAGGATACAAGATGTGGTGCCAACCAGGGACAAACCCCAATGTGGGGAAACCCTTGATCAATTCTTCTTATGTTCTTCAATAGTTCAACACAAAGAGAGATAGTACATATACATCAGAAGTCAACATTTTGACTTCTCAAAATTAGAGCAGAGGTATTCACTATGAATATAACACATGAGACAACCGATCTAATTTCTAGTCAAGACATATTGCTTCAACTGATCCTACAAGGTGACTCCATCACCATGCTGCATCCATCACTATGTTGCACTCAATCGCTGAGATTCTCTCATCACTATGATGCTCCCATCACTGAGTTGCACCTCATCATTTCACTACAATACTTCATCATCATGTTGATGCTATACATCCATGCCCATCATCATTGTGTTGCACCATGTTGTGCCATTATTAATGTGTTGCATCATGTTGAATCCATTGTGTTGCACCATACTGCACCATGCTACCCCCATCATGTAGCCTAGAAAAGAAACTAGTTGTAACTTGTAGAATCTCTACTCCATCCATGACTGCATTAGTCACCTAGATCATATACGCAAGGTTGTAGCTTTTCTTCACTTGCTCCCAGAGGCTGCATAAACTTCTTTCAACCTTCCACCTAGAACTACAATTTAAGTTCTGGTTAGGACAAGATGACAATCATATTGAACCCACTCAAATATGCGTAAACAGTCCCTAATTAGGCCACATTGTCATCTACAACAATGTTGCATCATAATAGCAATTAAGGATATTGCAACGAGGTTTCTATGTGCTCCTAATAGGCAACAGTTAAGGGCATCTTAGGATAGCATGTAGGGATCTCTTAGTAGATTAAGGTAGCATAAGAAGGACATTGAGACAACGGATGAGATCCCTCCATGGACTATGTTGAGGGCTTATCAAGGCCCCCTATTTACAATGAATAAAATCCTTCTTTTCTTGCGTATGACATATTCATCGATCACGTTCTAGGTGACAAGAACAACAAAATTATACGTGCGTTTAGGTCACTCCCTTGCTATGTTATGAAATCTTCCTCCCACACTTTGTATTAGTTAGGGCATCCTTTAGGCTAGCGGTTAGGGCTTCTCCATACCAACGCTAGGATGTCCCCTTGGACTACGTAGGAGGGCTTCCTTTAGGCCAACATAGGTGCCTCTATCTTCAATGTGATATTGAGCTCGATGATAGTAATTTAGGGTAGCGTATGGATCTATTCAAACAACGTCTAGGGTTAGGGAAAATCCTTTAGGATAATGTATCCCTTTTGATCTCTCCTACCACAAAAACCAAAATACAAGTGGAGAGAGATCACAAGAGATGATTGTTCAAATTACTTGAAGGCCACCTCTATTTATACTAGAACGTTGAGGATAAGTGGGGGAAATTTGGTTGTTGGCCGACCTTGATGAATTGTCCCATGACACAAATAAATTCACATCTCCATGAATACATGTCAGAATCAGATGATCTTTAGATAAATCCTACACCTCTCTACGAAAGGAATCCATGAAAAATATTAGTTTCCATGAATAATGTCAGCCACATGGAGTTTGGCCCTAGTTTCCAATTTTAACACTCCCTCTCAACTAGGGAGAACTCCATTTGCTAGTCCATCTGCTAGACTGTACTATCTCTACCATCAGGGCCTTGCACTACTCTGCTCTACTCTGCTAAGCTATGAATAAGAAGAAGTGATCGAGAATGTATCATACCATCCTCTAGTGACATGAAGTGAGTCCCATATAAAAGAGTGTCTCATACCAATCTTATTGACCTGAAGTAAGTTCCAATAAAGAGAGTGTGTCATACCATTCTTACAGATCCGAAATTAGTTCCAAATAAAGGGACTGTATCATACCACTCTTACTGATATGAAATTAGTTCCAAATAAAGACAGTGTATCATACCACTCTTACTAATTTGAAATAAATTCCAAATAAAGAGAGTGTATCAGACCACTCTTAGTGATCTAAATTAGTTCCAAAAGAGAGTGAGTTATATCACTCTTACTGACTCGAAGTCAGTTCTAATTTATCCCAGATCAATATCATCCTAGCATAGTGAGTATGGTAGTAACATGATGCATTCATCAGTACTACTCTAGTCACTATCCTCATTTCCCTACTCATTGGCCAAATGAGAGGTACTTTCCATGAGTTCTAGACTACATGGGTAGTATGTCTCAGCAAGAGAAGGATGAACCACTCATCCTGCATACATGTCGTGAGGGGTATTCCAAGAGAAGGCTAAACCAATCACCCTATACACAAAAAATCACTAGGGAAAGGTTGAACCACTCACCCTATGATTATGTCTCGTTAGGAGAAGGATGAACCACTCATCCTGCCTACATAGTAGACCACTAGGGGAAGGCTGAACAACTCACCCTATGGTTTCTCATCGCTCCAAGATGTACGCCAAAGTCCCTCGGAGCTCCCAAAGCTTAATATCCATATCATATAGGACCCTTAAGAGAGTCTCTCCACGACTCCTAGTCATTTTCAGAAAGTCAAGAATTTGACCTTTCTCAAGGGCTTCAATAGAATATTGACCACCTATACATCAGTCCCAATGTGATGGAACCTTCTTTCTCATCGATGTAGCATATCCCAGATAAAGTGGTACCTGATATCTATATCCTTGGAGCTATCATAGAGCATGACATTCCTCAACAATCAACTACCAGATTCACTCAATGAACCTCTAACATATCACCTACATTTGTGGCATATTAAACAATATCCTTAATTTGACTACATATTCGAAAATACGACTACAAATTACATTATTTAACCCCCTATCAATACAAACCTAATACACCTTCCCAATTTAAAAAACCCTTACTTTCCCTAGATATTGTAGGTATCCATTTCTTCTATTTTTGATACCACTTTATACTTTCTCATTAACTTTGTGCTCCATTTGTAATACCTGCCAATATAAAAACCTTTTACCCCCCTATATGTCCCCCAGTATATTATGACATTTTTTCCTCAATAAATATCCTCCAATATGAATGCACATGATATAGTATTGCTCCTCCAGTGAAGGCCCCATGGTTGTCACAAAATGTTAGAATGGTTTCTTTCACAAGTCCAAACAACTCACTGAAGAGCTTCCTCAACCAGGCAGCTTCACACGCGGTCATACTCATAGCTATGTACACAACCTCGGTGATGCTCAGAGTAACCGACTTCTGTGTCCTACTCATCCAGTATATCGAAACAGAACCCAAAGAGAACCAACGCCCAAAAGTGCTCTTGTGATCCTCACACTGCCTACCTAAAAATATTCATGCAGCTTGACTGATCTAGGTGGATATTGGTTGCCACCCACCAATTCCACTTCGATCCCTACCATTGCTTCTTTTATTTTTTGAGTTTCCTTAATTGTAGCATAGTTTACTATTCATAGTAGTTTTTCGGCTTATAAACTTTTGGAGCTGTTTTGAGGCCCTAAATGACTTTTTTTGGCAATATATCGCCATCAACTAAATTGATGACATCTTCTTCATTGTAGTGCTTAGAGAGATCTTTTCAATGGGGTATCATGCATGTCAAACAGAGATAATATGACCAAGTTATGACCCTAGGAAGTTGGTTGCCCAACTAACTCCAACATGGCCATTAAACTCTTGGTGTTACATCTCCTTGGGTTAGGGTTTTGGTTGTTTACGGTTTTCTCTTATTTTTCAATAATAAAAATTCCCTTGAGCCTCATTGTAATGGAGTCTAGAGGCATATAGTTGCCACATCTCTCCTTAGAGATAGGCTACTATCGCCTGAGCTAGTTTATTTTCATTTCTATTTGTAAGCATATTTTAGTATTTTACATTAATGAAATGAAGTATTATTTTTGCTGCATCTCTATATTTATGATTATTTATGTACTTTATTATGTTCCTACATAAATATGGATCATTCACATTTCCGAGAGTGTTTCTGAATCCATGAGAGATTATGCCCTGAAGATATCTCAAATGATTCTTGACACTAATCTAGTGAGGCTCAACTATATATGAGCTCAATATGCTGACTACAAAGCATATATCCGGATGAGAGTTCACCAAGAACATCAATGCTAGTATGAGTTTATGAAACTCATAGGTGTTTCACAAATCAGGTCTGGTATCACTACCACATAACTTCGTAAAGTTAGGCTTCATCGAGGTAGTAATGGGCTTGGAGTTCACCATTCCAAATCCATAATCCAACTCCCTCTTACTTTTGCAAATGAGAGGGTCTACACCTATTAGAAAGAGCTTTTCCTCATAAGGTGCTAGTATGAGAGGTTTATCATATACAATCTTTAAGAACTAGTTTGGATTGGCTTCACTCTTAATGAATCTTAGCTTAATCAGCTAGCTATCAATCCTCTTATATCAAGCCTGGAGTGTTTGCTCTAAAACATAGACAGCTTACTTCCATCTGCATACATGAGATTCTTGATCATGAATCTCAAACTCCCTAGTTTGTTCCAAATCTATGGACTTACTAAATGAGGGGAATGGTCCCCTTGTAAGTTTTCCTTTAGTACATATCTGACATGTACCTCCATTCTCTTCTTGAATTCAAGCATCCCTTTCACCATCTGACTCACATTGGGTAGGGCCTTATAATGAATATGGGAAAACCTTCGGTGCCACTTAAGGGATGTGTCACATGACATGGTCCCAAATGGAATTCTTGCAACTTGATACAAATTACCAAATCTGAACCCATATGTAAGAGCATCTTTGAAAATTCCATTTTCAAACACGTACATTTCCATCGATGAATGTCACCTTGAAGCCTTTGATTTCCATTTCGAAAATGGACACTAGGTTCTTCTTGAGATCAGGTACTAAAGAAATTCTAGTAAATGAATCGTGTTACCCTCATTCGGTTGATGGGTAAAATTCCCTCCACCCTTTCCAGAATACGTGGCATTGACTCCAAATATAATATCCATTATTATTTCCTTCTGTATTAAATTAGAGAGAGATTCCTTCTATCCGATGAAGTTGCTTCAAGCACTACTATCAATAATCTAGATTCCCAAAGAGTCTAGAGGAGAAGTAGTGGAGAGGGACAATATAAGATAATACTCCTTTAGCTTATCAAAAACAAAATTTGATTCTTCATACCTGGAGCTCCTTGCTTTCTTTGAAGAGTCGGCCATTTCCTTGATGACCTGCATTCCTTTTTCCTTTTCCATTGTACATGTCATTCCTTCGATCATTGAATATGCCCCTAGAATGATTGTTATCATCATCAAGTAATGTGTCCCTTCTACTTGAACACTCCTTCGCATAATGGCCAAATTTATTGCATGAAAGGCATCTACCTTTCCTTCCACTCTTAGATTCAAACTTACCATTGAGGTGACCTTTAGGTAGGCCACCAGATGCTTCCGTTGTGCCACTTTGATAATCTTCTTTCCTTTGAATTCACACTTGGTGAATTTGAAGAGGGATGAGGAAGCCACTGAGCCTTTTTGTCCTATCTAACTGTCTTTAGTCATTGCTCTTTCACTCTTACGTGGGCTTTATCTCCACCTCAACTTTGATACCATGTTAATTTTTGGTATGTTCTATGCTGAGAGAAAATTTACTTCACTTTCCTATATTAGTTCAATATCAATTCTAGATTAGCAATCAAATTTATCATGATAGTAAAATGCAGATAGAACATAAAAATAAATCATAGAAACCAAGCCAAGACAAGAGGACATAAGATGTGGTGCAATTCAGGGACGAACCCCAATGTGGGGATACCCTTGATCAGTTCCTCTTATGTTCTTCAATAGTTCAACAGAGAGAGAGATAGTACATATACATCATAGGTCAACATTTTGATTTATCAAAATAAGAGCAAAGGTATTCTCTATGAAGATAGCACATGAGGTCGTTGACCTGAACTCCATTGAAGACATACTACTTCAGCTAATCCTACAAGGTAACTCCATCACCATGCTAAACCCATCACTGTGCTACACTCAATCACTGAGCTCCTCTCATCATTATGTTTCTCCCATCACTGAGTTGCACCTAATCATTGCACTTCAATACATCATCATCATATTGTTGCTATACATCCATGCCCATCATCATTGTGTTGCACCATGCTGTGCCATTATTATTGTGTTGCATCATGCTACATCCATTGTGTTGCACCATACTGCACCATACTACCCCCATCATGCCGTCACCTATCACATCATTATGCCGCACCACCATCATTGTGTTGCACTTCTTTATATTATGTTGCACCTAATATACCACATCTAATATGTTATAACTATCATCACTATCATCGAATAGCCTTAGCTGCTTGCTATGGCATTCAGTTTAGCAAAGAATCTAGTTGTAACTTGTAGAATCTCTACTCCATCCATGACTGCATTAGTCACCTAGATCCTATACCCAAGATTGTAGCTTGTCTTCAATTGATCCCACATGCTGCATAAACTTCTGTCAACCTTCAACCTAGCACTGCAATTTAAGGTCTGGATAGGGTGAGACAACAATCATCTTGAACCTGCTCAAATATGCACAAACTGTCCCTAATTAGGCCACATTGTCATCTACAACAATGTGACATCATGACAACAATTAAGGATATTGAAACGAGGTTTCTATGAGTTTGTAATAGACAAATGTTAAGGTAATCTTAGGATAGCATGTAGGGATCTCTTAGCAGATTAAGGCAACATAAGAAGGCCCTTTAGACAATGGATGAGATCCCTCCATGGACTGCGGTTAGGGATTATGAAGGGCCCCTCTTTAGAGAGAATACAAGGCTTCATTTGCTGCCTATGAAACCTTCCTTGATTACATTCTAGGTGACAAGAAGAACAACATTATACCTGCATTTAGGTTACTCCCTTACTGCGTTATGAAACCTTCGTCTCTAACAACGTTAGCCTTCATGACTATGTATTGGTTATGACATCCTTTAGGCCAGTAGTTAGGCCTTCTCCTTGGACTGCATAGGAGGGATTCCTTTAGGGCACCATAGGTTTCTCTATCTTCAATGTGATATTTAGCTCCATGATTGCAGTATAGGGCAGCGTATGGATCTATTCAAACAACGTCTAGGGCTAGGGAAAACCCTTTAGGACAATGTATCATTTTTAATATCTCCTACCACGAAAACCCAAAGGCAAGTGGAGAGAGAGCACAAGAGATGATTGTTAAAATGACTTGGAGGCCACCTCTACTTATACTAAAACGTTGAGGATAATTGGGGGCAATTTGGTTGCTAGCAGATCTTGAAAAATTGTCCCATAACACAAATAAATTCATATCTCCATGAATACATGTCGGAATCAGATGATCTTTAGATCAATCCTACACCTCTCGACGAGAGGAATCCAAGAAAAATATCATTTGCCATGAATAAGAGGAGCCACTTGGAGTTTGTCCCTAGTTTCCAATGTTAACAATAAGTGATTATGATAATTTCCTTCGGAATCATGTAGTAAATAATTAATTTGGTAAAATACCATTTGAAAAGAAACATGTATTTGCATGTTCTGTGGTATTAGATTTTCTTCGAGAGAAACTTGCCTTTTCATTCACATTTTTTGGGTTGTGTTATATTCTTTCCACGACTAACCTACATAGTGAATCAGGGTATTCGAGGGGGGGCAGAGCCCCCCTTGTCTGGGGGGTTTGAGCGGGGTGGGTAGCCCCCCTCTATGGGGTCCGGGGCAGTGCCTCAAAAATTAATTTTTTTTGGACCCTATATTAGGTTGGGAAGACCTACCAATGGTTTTTAGTCCATGGTTTCGGATGCGATGGTTTTCGATCCATGGTATTGGATGCTTCGGCATGTATAAATATGTATTGTAACATTGAAAGGAATATAATGAAAAATCAAGCTATTAGTCTCGGTTTTGGGATCCCGGGGAAAATATTTGTGTATATGTGTTTTATGTGTTATGCTCTTGCATTGTTTATTTTTTGTGTTTTATAATTCATATGCAGGTAATTTATTTACGGGGTTCAAACCTACATTTGGTATCAGAGCTGTCTTGGCTTCAAGGGGACACCTTTGTTGCTGAGAGGTTTTGCTTGGGCTTGTGGTAGACCCTATTCAGTGGGAGATCTTTGAGATCAATTCTAGTGGTAAAAGAAGATGGCGAGTAGTGGAAAGATAGAGATTGAGAAATGCAATGGTCAGAGTTTTGAGTTGTGGAAACTCAAGATGGAAGATCTGTTGGTGGATAAAGATCAGTGAATTGTGGCGAGAGTGTCTAATGAAGAATGGAAGAGGTTGGATCGGAAGGCAAAGAGCACAATACGATTGTGTGTCTTAGATTTAGTATTTCTGAATGTATCAAGGGAAGCTATGATGAAGGCTTTGTGGGAAAAGTTAGGGACTTTGTACCAATCTAAGTCTGTAGTGAATAAAATGTTCCTACGGAAAAAGCTATATAACCTGAGGATGAAAGATGGAGACTCGGTGACAGAGCATATGAATCCATTTAATACTGTGGTATGTCAGTTATTATTTGTTGATATTAAAATTTCAAATGAAGATAAGTGCATCAGTTTGTTGTGTTCTCTACCAGATTCGTGCAATAGTCTGGTTATTGCAATAGGTAACAATGAAACTACCTTACAGTTTGATTAAATAGTCTGATCCTTGCTGATGAAGGAGATGAGATGGAAAAATATGGAGAAACAGAATGGTGATGCCTTGTCTATACGAGGACGGTCCCAGAATAGAAACAAAAATAAGTGACCGAGTGGGAGATCTAAATCTAGAGGGAGATCTAAATCTCCAGGAAAACCTATAAAGGTGGTGTGCTAGAAATGAGGAAAGGAAGGGCACTACAAAGGAACTGTAAATCTAAAGCTCCTGACAAAAGAAAGGGATTTGATGATGCTTCTTTTGCAAAGGTGAAAACCACCTCAGATGAAGGTGTGGATGTCTACTTGGCTTCCTCAAGTACACATGTAGATCATGAGGCATGGTTGATTGATTCAGGTGCATCCTTTCACTTCACTCCCCATAGAGAGTGGTTCTGCAAGCATGATAAATATAATGGTGGTGATGTCTATCTAGGGGATGATAGGAAGGCTAGAATCGTTGGTCACGGAAAAGTAAAATTGAAGCTGCAAGGTGGAAGGGTTAGAACACTTCTGGGTGTTCTACATATTCCCACATTAGCCAAAAATTTGATTTGTATAAGAAAGCTAGATGGTGCAGGTGTAAAAATAGTGTTTAAGAAGGATATCTGCAATATGGTTAGGGGAGCACTGTTATTGATGCAAGGAGTTCAGACTGGAACTCTGTACAATCTGCAAGGTAGCATTGTTGTTGATGGGTGCAGCAGTTTTGTGGTTCCTGAAAGTGGAGCAGAAAATCTAGTGGTCTCTGGAGAGAAGACCATGTTGTGGCATCAAGGGCTTGGACATATTGGAGAGAAGGGCCTTCGAATACTTCATGGTAAAGGTATGGTAAAAGGTATGAGTAATAGCACTCTGGATTTAGATTTATGTGAAAATTGTGTATATGAGAAGTAGAATCGGGTGAGTTTCCCCTTTGGTGATAAGAGGGTGAAACAAATATTAGAGCTTGTGCACAGTGATGTGTTTGGACCTGTGAAGGTTCCATCACTAGGTAAGTTTGTGTACTATGTATCATCTATAGATGACCTCTCCAGGAATACATGGATATATTTCCTTAAGAAGAAATCTGAAGTCTTTGACAGGTTTAAATAATTTAAGGATTTGGTGTAAAACCAAACAGAGAAGAAGATAAAGGTGCTGAGGATAGATAACGGTGGAGAGTTTTATAGTAAGGAATTTTAAGAATTCTGTAAGAAGTGTGGTATAGCATGGCAAAAGACTACTCCATATACACCTCAGTAAAATGGAGGTGTAGAAAGAATGAACAAGACGTTGATGGAAAAGGTGCTAGGTTAGGACAAGAATTCTGGGCAAAGGTGGTGGAGATAACATGTTACTTGGTCAATAGATCACCTTCATCAGCATTGGAGGATAAAACTACATAAGAGGTATGGACTGGTAAGAAACCCTCTCTTTCACATCTGAGGGTATTTGGATGTGATGCATATGTACATGTTCCAAAGGAGAAATGAACCAAATTGGATAGTAAATCTGAAAAGTACATCTTTATTGGGTATAAGGATGGTTTAAAGGGTTATAAGCTTTGGAACCCAGCAACAAGGAAGGTTGTGTACAGCCGAGATGTGGTTTTCAGAGAGGTGAAAGATGTTATTAAACATGAAGTCCAACCAGAGGAACTAGAGAAGATAGAGTTTGAGCTAAAGCAGGAAAAATCAGACTCTACAACAGAGGAGGAATCAGAAGATGAAGAGCCACAAACTCTGGGTGTAAGAAAATTAGTTCGAGGAAGAAGGGAGTGAGAAAGGTATAGTCCATCTACTTTTTATTTAAATTTTTCTTTATCTATTACTGCTGATGATCCCACAACTGTGAAGGAAGCAATAGATTCAGAGGATGGAAAACTCTAGAAAGAGGCCATGGTTGATGAAATGACATCTTTGCACAAAAATGAGGCTTGGGATCTGGTGGAGATGCTGGCTGAAAGGAAACCCATTGGCAACAAATGGGTGTTCAAGAAGAAGACAAATGCATAAGGAAAGGTGGAGAAATACAAAGCTCGGTTGGTAGTAAAAGATCATTCCCAGGTGCTGGGAATTGATTTTGGTGATATTTTTTCTCCTGTTGCCAAGGTAACTTATATTCGATTACTTTTATTGGTTGCAACTACTTTTTATTTTGAGGTAGAACAGATGGATGTAAAGACAACATTTCTTCATGGGGATCTGGAAGAGTAGATCTACATAAAGCAACCTGAAGGCTTTGTTTTGAAGGGTAAGAAAGAACTAGTATGCAAGTTAAAGAAGTCTTTGTATCGGTTAAAATAGTTACCAAGGATGTGGTATTATAAATTTGATACACTTATACGGGGAGTTGGCTTCACCAGAATAAAAGAAGATCATTGTGTGTATTTTAAATTAATTGGTGACTATGTTATTTATCTAGTATTCTATGTGGATGATATGTTGTTGGTTGGAGTTGACAAAGAAATTATCCAGGATTTGAAGACCCGATTATCCTCCAAATTTGACATAAAATATCTTGGTGTTGTAAACTATATTCTGGGCATGGAAACTAAAAGAGATCGAGAAAAGAGGGAGCTTTGGTTAAGCCAGAGGAAGTATGTCGAGACAATACTATAGAGGTTTAATATGCATGATAGTAAATCAGTGAAGGTTCCTATTCTTGTAGTTGTGAAGTTATCTACTGAGTAGTGTCCCAAGACGCAAGAAGAGGAAGAGGATATGTCCCGTGTTCCATATGCAAGTGCAGTTGGTAGCCTAGTGTATGCAATAGTTTGTACTAGACTAGATATTGCACATGCAGTGGGAATATTGAGCATGTTTATGTGAAAACCAGGGAAGGAGCATTGGATGCCAGTGAAGTGCATTTTCAAGTATTTGCGTGGCACTAGTGATTATGGTTTGTGCTACCAAGGAAGACCAGGATTGAATAGATTTTTGGATATCCGTGGCTTTTTTGATGCAAAATGGGCTAGAGATTTGGATCAGAGAAGATCCACAAGTGGGTATGTGTTTAGCATATTTGGAGGTGTAGTAAGTTGGATGAGTAAGAAACAATCTGTAGTGGCACTATCAACTACAGAGGCAGAATATATGGCAGCCACTCATGCAAGCAAGGAAGCAATTTGGTTGCAGAGATTGTGTTCAAGTATGGGGTTAGTACAGGGAGTTATAAGGATAGACTATGATAGCCAAAGTGCAATTTTCTTGGCAAATAATCGTGCTTATCATTCAAAGACAAAGCACATTGATGTTCAGTATCGCATTATGAGGGTATGACAGAATACAAAAAGGTGTTGCTAGTAAAGGTGGACACTTTGAAGAATACTACAGATGCATTGACAAAATTTGTGAGCTCTGAGAAGTTCTCTTGGTGTAGAGAAACAATGGGCATTTCAGGGCTGGAAATATTACTAAGCTCTCCTGTGGCCACCTGTGGAAAGAAATCAACAAGTGGGGGAATGTTGGGTTGCATTATATTATTTCCATGACGAACCTACGTAGTGAACCGGGGGGTTAGAGGTGGGGTGGAGACCCCCCTTTGCTATGTCGATTACACAATAGGGGGCATCACGAGGGGGCAACAATGCCCCCTGTCCGGGGTGTTTGAGGGGGGTAGGTAGCCCCCCTCTATAGGGTGGTGGGCAGCGGCCGAGAATTTTTTTTTTAGACACTATATTAGGTTGAGTGGACCTACCTATGGTTTTCGGTCCATGTTTTTGGACGTGATGGTTTTCAATCCATGGTATTGGATGCTTCGACATGTATACATATGTATTGTAACATTGAAAGGAATATAATGAAAAATCAAGTTGGCCGTCCCAGTTTTCGAATCCATGGGAAAATATCTATTATACGTGTTTTATGTATTATTCTCTCGCATTGTTTATTTTTTGTGTTTTAGAATTTGTATGTAGGTAATTTATTTACGGGGTTCAAACCTACAATTTTGGGTTGACTTTCTTTGCATGCACAAAATAAAACTATTATGTTGATATTTATGGAATAGAAGTAAGTTATTCGAATGAAAAAAATATAATTATTAAGTTTTATGTTATTTGAGAGGAAATCAGTTATCTACATGCACAAAATAGAAATATTATGTTCGACCTTTCTTGGAAAGAAATATGTTATTTCCTCGCACAAAAAATAGAAATATTGTGTTGATCTCTTGGAAGGAAATATGATGTTCACACCCATGAAAAGTACAACTATGATATTGGATTATTTGAAGAGAAATATTCATGGGAAGAATATAATTATTGTGTTATAATTTGTGAAGAGAAACATGAATTTGCATACAAAAAAAGAATAATTACTATGTTAACCCTTCAAAAGGAAAACAAGTAATTTCATGTCATAAATGTGGTAGCTTTCCTTCAGAAAAAAATATGTATCCACACCCAAGAAATAATAACTAACATAATAGTTTTCTTTTAGAACAAAGCATGTTTTTGGGTGTACAATAGACTTTGTAAATAGATCTATCTTGGGAAAGATGCTTTTGCAAAAGGAACTTGCATTTGCATGATTGGTAATAGTTTCTATTATGTTAGATTTCTCTTAGAAAGGAACACATTTTTGCATGCATAATAGTATCTAATAATTTCTATTGTATTGGAAATATTACTTAGGTACGTGCATAAAGAAGAAGCTAAGGGGATAAATTTATTTGAATAAGTTTTTATCTAATTACATGAACAAAAAATAAATCTATGTTGCTAGTATCCTTCAAATGAAAATGGATGGTTGCAGTGGTTTTCCTTTTGAAAGGAACATGTGCAAGGATCATAATAACGTGGTATTCATTTTGACATGCTTTGATAGTTATTTGCTTATAATTAACGCATGAGAAGTGTTGTTAGAAGAAGCATGTTGTGATATTATATTTACATCTCGTGTATGCACATGAGTAGATGTTGAAGAATAACTATTAAATATCGATTATTGGCTGATTAATAATTTATGTAATCATGATATCAAGGTATCTTGACAACAACAATGACATGAAAGGATGGTGACTCGTGAAAATGATAGATTGTGTTTAACATGGTGGTGAGTAAAGAATTAATGGTCAATGTAGATGAGTTCAAGTTGTAGGATGGTCCACTAGTGGAATAATCGGGTCACAAAGATATAATATTGAATATTTGTGGGTAAATGATATCATGATGATTGTAATAGATTTTTTATTAATATATATATTTTTAAATGATATTTAATTATAATATTTTATGAAAATGGTTAAGGGATAGACGGCCTTATAAGGCATTGAGTGAGGGGTGAACACCCTAATGAGCCTTTAACAATAAAGTTAAATGTTTGTTCATTTTCACCATAGGAAGAATCAGGGTATATAGGTGTCTAATGATTTGATTTCCTATTATTCTATTTCTATGATGTGTATTCATTGCATGAGTTGGTGTTTATAATATAAGGTATGTGTTTAACTAATATAGTTAAAGGTATCATGAAAATGATGCAAGGTTACATGAAAATTTTTATGTTAATATGCTACAACAGTGGTTGTTAATGGTTATGTAACTTACTATTCGTTTACTAAAATTACTCTCTGTAAATATGAATATTCTATCCAATGGTTAATGATGAATATATAATAGTAATTTCTACCTGTGGGGAAATTGTGTAAATTTTTCTAACTCCATGCATTGTCATGCGAGGATAGTTGGAGATCTTACATAATCATTGTGGTTCTTAATTGTTTAACTATGATTAACCACTATTAACTATATATGTCCATGTTGACTATATTTAATTTTTCTTGCCTATTTTTAGAAAATGAACGACTATTCTTAATGAGTGTATGACAATTGCTAATCTTGATTCACTATTGTTGAAGATGGTTTGACATGAGTGAAAATTATTTTACCATGTCTTGACTATGATTTCCATTGTTTCACCATGTTCAATTATAGTTGAATGTGATTGGCTATAGTTGATCATATTTTTAATACAATTTGACCATGGTTGACCAAAAGCATCCATGGTCAACCATGGTCATTCACTCTGGTTAACTATAGTTCACTATGGTTGGCTATAGGTTACCTACAGATAAACCATGATACCCTCGGTAACTAGAGTTCACCATGCTAGTCAAATTGACTATTATTGACTATGATGTGCATATTGACTATGGTTGACCATGTGAACAATAGAAAACTATATTTAACATTTTTTAATGTATAATACAATGTCTTATTAAGAAAGTATAAATGTATATATAATATATTATTAACATGCGATTAATGTTTTATTAAACACCTCTTAATGTTATTTAAATGTTACAGTAAAATTATCAACTTATTGTTAATGTTATACACATACATATATATAACGTGAGAATTAAATATGAATAATCTATTAAACATTAAATACTAATATATTGATTATGTATAGGAGTTATATTAATTAGTTAATTAACAATTTCATTTATTAATTAAAATATTAATATTTTAAAAAATAATTAATATTTTAATTTACAAATTACTAAGAGAAATGTTAACATCCACATTGTTCTTATACTAAAATTAATATTAGTATATTAATGTTGTAATTGTGCTGGTTAATGTAATGTTTAATATTAATATTAATACTTAAT